>JAJEJO010003859.1:374399-444259 GCA_020662805.1 Glaucomys volans
ACCCTTGGGTAGTGGATTCCTCATTAGCATATTTCAAAAAATAAAATAAACCCACTCTAGCATGTAAAGCCCAGTTATTTCATCCACCCACACATTACACTGTCTTTACTAAATTATTTAAAATAAATTACAGATAACACACCAGGAGTTGCTATAATTTGCCCTCATGGAGACTTGAGGTTTTCCTGAGATGTCTGTATGGATTCTTGCATTCAATTATCTGCTAATAGAAATTTATTAATACTTGCAAGATACTTAATTTGTTGTAAATTTAAGCATTACCTTTTTATGTGTAGTAATTTATGTTTCAAATTATTTCTGGTATGTCATTTAACTTATCCACTGAAACCCTAAACCAGAATACATGACTGTTTACTTATTGAGAGAATCCAAGTGCCTACCCTGGTGGAGTGGAAGGTCCAGAGCCACACAGCGCATCTCAGTTGAGTTGGCATTCTCAGTCTTGTGGTTTTCCATTGAGTAGTTTTTCTAAGTGACTTTTTTTGTGAAGGTCTTTCTGTTGTTTTTCTAGGAAAGTTTATAGAAGAAATGCGTTTATGTTCTTTTACTTGTTTCACTTCCTCTCATTATTCAATAAAATGATTTAAAACATTCTCTTTGGTTGGGTAAAAGCAAATTTTTAAATTCTCTAATGACTCCCCCCAACACATACACACCAAAAAAAGAAAGTAAAAGAAAATTTTTTGTGTAGAGTTTTACTATAATTGAGCACTATTTTTGTTTAGCAAACTTTAACCTGTGCTTCAGAGACATTATTAAAAATTCACCACATAATAAGCTATTTTGAAATAAAAATGGAAAATATCATCCATTTATTTTGTACTCAGAATCCAGAAAATTGGTGTACTTCAGGGAAAATTCTTAAATTTCTGTTTGTTATCTGGTAGACAATCAGGTTGAAGCTATCTAAATGCATCACTTGATTCTCCTCTACTCTCAATGCCTTCTTCAACGTGACATCAGTTCCTCCCAAGTAAATAATGTTGCTTAATGGAAATAGCACAAAACAGTAATCAGATAGGCTAAGTGCCTTGTCCCATTTCTGCCAGTTATTTGATAATTGACTGCCTGTATCCTAAAACTGCATTAAACCTGGATTGAAACATCTGAAAAGAGGCAATGATATGAATAAGAATCTCAAAGGATTTACGGAAGTAGTAAATAGGAGCAGAATGTCAGGGTCTTTTGTGTCCTGTTTTCCTGGCAACATCTTACTTCTCCAGGTTTCAGCTCAGGTTCTGCCTCCTCTGCACACTCAGCCCTCACTTGTGTCTTCTCATCCTGTCTAATTAGATCAGTCTGCTGTTCTTTGCTTATCTGTCATTGCACTACGTGTACAATTTGCCCAATTCTTTGCTTCTCTAATAAGAACATAGTTCAATATGATGTCCTTAGTTCCACTCCAAAAGCAGGGCTAGATGGAAAAAGTTCTTGATATGGTTTGGATCTGGAATGACTCCTACAAGCTCATGTGTTGAAAGCATGGTGCCCAGTGCAGCAAGGTTCCAACAGGGGGCTTTTGAGCAATAATTAATCATTGCCTAAATGATTAATCCACTGATACCCGGATGGACTATTGGGAGGTGGAACCTAGTTGGAGGAAGTGCATCACTGAAAGAATGTACTGGAAGCCTTTATCTTCTCTCTGGTCCCATCCTCTTTCCTTTTGCTTCCTGGTTGCCAAAAGCAGAGCAGCTTTCCTCTGCCATGCTCTTTGCCATGATGTTCTGCCTCATCTCAGGCCCACAGGGATGGAACCAGCTGACAATGGACTGAATCCTCTGAACCCATGAGCCAAAATAAATCTTTCCTTTGAGTTGTTCTGGTTGGGTATTTTGGTCACAGTGACAAAAAACTGACTAACACAATTTTCAAAAAAGTTTGTAAAATAATTGAATGAATAATAATTGAATAGATAGCAGTAAAATGGAAGAAATTTTTAGTCTTCTATCTTTCAGAGATGTTGTGAAGTCCAAAGCTGGTCATATAGGATAAAGTTGAATTAAATCTTTTAAACTGAAGTGCCATGTGCAAAGCCCCTCAGCTTGCATAGCTTTAGTAAATTATTGAGGATTCAAATTAAACTAAAACTTCAAAAATTTATCATGAATTTGAGGCCAAACCATATGCAATTGGTAAATACTGAACTTGTGCAGACTAAGTGTAAAAGCCCTGGAGTTAAGTCGCCTATCCTAGTATTCATTCTCCTTGGCATGGCTCTTGCTGAGGTTAACAAGAACTGTGGATATTGCAGTCTGCCAAAACATAAGGAGATATGACAGGAAACCAAATGGGAAACTGCTGGCTGCCTTGGGCTCACTGAGATTTGAGTCTAACAAGGCAGACTTGTTGCTGGGCTCTTTGGAGGTGAAATGAAGCGATGGGCTAATGCTGGGCACAGGAGGCGCCAGGTCCTGACAGGCCAAGGTGTGACCTGCGGAATCCTAACCACCCCAGACATCTTTCCAGGAGCAAGGGAGCTGGGCCATGGCCAAGGGCAGGCAAGGTTGTGAGGGTGGGGGGAAGGAGGTGTATGCAGAGCCCTCAGAGAGTAGGAAAAGAAAGGGCAAGTGAGATTACTGGTCATCTGGTGTCTTAGATCACAGGCAAAGCAAACGCCAAGCACAACAGCAAACACAACCTTTGAGCACTATGTCTCCAAAGAGTATTTACCAAGTGCCGTCGGCCTTGATCTCCCAGACTTGGTTAAATATGCATTTGTTAATGTTGTGCTTTTCACTTTCTCTTCTTCCCTTTTTTGTTATTGTTGTTATTTCTATTTTTTAAAATTATTTTAATTCCTCACTTGCTTTGACACTAAAACTCTGAAGAAGCGAGAAATAAGAGTGAGGACAGAGGAGGAAATTCCACAGAGCATTTTCAAAAGAGGTTTTCAGCATAAAAATGTAGGCAATTATAATTACGCTATTAAATGAAGTGTATTATTATGTATAATATAGTAAATGCTATGTGTAACTAATTCTTTAAATATATTATTAAATATGATAATACATATAACTAGGCATGTTTTTCTCCATTTTAAAATACTAATATTTAGGAATTAACTGATAATTTATTTAATTTGTGCCATTTTTATAAGCTACCTCTTAAAAATAAAACATGGTATCAGCAATAACACTTAAATTCATATTATTTGGTGACTACGACATAGAAGAATGTCAAACCATTTAAATACATTATTTTATTTGATTATAGTAAGGGGAACTGAAAAAATGGGAAAGTGAAAATGAGGTGAATGATTTTATGTACCTTTCTTGAGGCCATTCCATCACATTTTATCCCAATTCTTCATTTATATGAACTTTGCTCCAATTGAAATAGGGACTGCTGTTTGTTCCTCCTTGAAATTTTAGGATCTAGCAGATGTTTGGACATAATTGCTTCATAATTTAAAATGTATAATGAATTTCAGAAATGGATAAAATTAAGACCTCATACATATCACACTGTAGGAACTACATAGTTTTAGAATGGTAGTAATTTTTATTATTTTAACATAGTGTCTCAATTTTACACACTGAAACTAGTCATAGAAGTATAAAAATGTATAAAAGCAAGGTTTTTAAAAATAAATGAACTTTTTTTAGAGCAGTTTTGTATTGGTGGCAAAATTGAATGAGAAGTACAGAGAGTTCCCATGTGCTCTCTTCCTCTCCACATGCAGGACTCTCCAGGCGCAGCATCTTGTGCAACAGTAATGCTTTTGTTATGGTCAATGAGCCCACATCAACACATCATGGTCCATGATGGTCCATGATGGTCCAACACCCATGGTCCATAGTTTACATTGGGGTTCACTCTTGGTGTTGAACATTACATGGGTTTAGATGAAAGTATAATGACATGTATCCACCTTTGAAGTATCACACAGAACATTTTCACTGTCTTAAAACATTCTCTGAGTAGCCAGGTGTGGTTGTGCACACCTATAATCCCAACAACTACAGAGGCTGGGGTAGGAGGATCGCAAGGTTGAGGCCAGCTTCAACAACTTAGTGAGTCCCTAAGTGCCTTAGTGAGACTCTATTTCAAAATAAAAAATCAAAACAGAGATGGAGATGTAGTCCAGTGGTAAAGCACTCCTGGGGTCAATACACATAGACACACACACACACACACGCACGCACAAACGAAAATATATATATATAGTTTTTTTTTTCTTTGTGCTTTGACTATTCTTTTTTCTACCCCCCAACCCCCTGGAAACCTCTAAACCTTTTACTGTCTCCACAATTTTGCCTTTTCCTGAAGTCATTTTGAGTGATACAATATGTAACCTTTTCAGACTAGCATCTTTCACTGAGTAATATGCCCTTAATTTTTTTCCATGTCTTTTTATGATTGATAGCATTTCTTTTTAGCACTGAATAATATTTCATTGTCTAGATGCACCAAATTTACCTTCTTACCTACTGAGGGATGTTTTGATGGCTTGAAAGTGTTGGCAGTTATGAATAGAGCTGCCAAACACACCCATGTAGAGGCTTTGGTGTGGACAAGTTCTCTGGTCATTTGAATAAATACCAAAGAATATGGTTACTGGATCATTTGGTAAAAATATGTATAGTTTTGTAAGAAAATTCCAAAATATCTTTCAAAGGGTCTCTACCATTTTGCATTTCCACAGGAAATGGGTGAAAGTCTCTGCTGCTCTTTATCCTTGTCAGTATGTTGGATTATGTCCATTGTGACAGATGTGTAGTGCTATTTCATTGTTGATAATTTGTAATTCTCTGATGACATAAAATGTTGAAAAGTTTTCTCAGACTTAATATCATCTGCGTATTTTCTTTGGTGAAGTGTCTGTTCAGTCTTTTGTTCATTTTTTTTTTTTTCTTGGACCAGGGATTGAACCAAGGGTGCTTGACCACTGAGCCACATCCCCAGCTCATTATATTTTATTTTGAGGCAGGGTCTTGCTAAGTTGCTCAGACTGTTCTCAAACTTGAAATCCTCTTGCCTCAGCCTCCTGAGTCACTGGAATTACTGGTGTAGGCCCATGTACCCAGCTTTTTGTCCACCTTTTGGTGATTTGTTTGTTGTCTTATTGTTGAGTTGTAAGAATTCCTTGTATATTTTGGACAATAATTCTATATACCAGGTGGATATTTTGCAGATATTTTGCCCCAGTCTGGAGCTGGCCTTTTCATGCTCATAGCATCACTTTCACAAAGTGGAAGGTTTTAGTTTTAATGAAATCCAGATTACCAATTATTTATTTTACCGGCCATGCCTTTGGTATTGTGTATAAAAAGACACTGCCACACCCAAGGTCATCTATGTTTTCTTCTAAGTTATCTTTTAGAAGTCTTATAGTTTTGTATTTTTACATTTAGGTTTATGATTCATTTTCAGCTGTAACAGCTGTATATCAATTTGTGTATGCCTGTGTGTGTGTGTGTGTGTGTGTATGTGTGTCCAATTTTCCTGGTAGTATTTATTTAAAAGACTACATTTGCTCCATTACATTGTGCCTATTCTTTTGTAAGAGATTACTGTTTTCTTTTTTTAAAATTTTAAAATAATTCTTCTTTTTAAGTTTTTTTTATTTGTTCCAATTTGTTGTACATGACAGTAGAATGCACTTTTTAATGTCAGTCTATTACTTGGCTTGCTATTCTGTTCCATTTACCTGTTTTTTTTTTGTTGTAGAGCGTTTTTTTTTACCTCTAATACCACACTGTCTTGAATTTTGTACCTTTGTACTAAGTCTTTAAGTTGGATTATGTCAGTCCTCCAATTTTGTTCCTGTCCAAACATGGAGTTAGCTATGCTGAGTCATTTTCCTCTCCATATAAACATTAGAGTGAGTTTCTCAATATCTTCAATATAACATGTTGGAATTTTGTTTGAGATTGCATTCAATCTATAATTTAATTTGAACAGAATTCTTGTCTTGACAATATTGGTTTTCCTATCTATGATCTTCTAAGCTCTCTCCATTTATTTAGTTCCTTGATATCTTTCAGAATAGTTTTGTAGTTTTACTCATACAGATCTTGTGCATATTTTGCTAAATTTATATATATCACTTTTTCAGGGGGTGCTAATTTAAATATTAGCATGTTTTATTCTCAAGTTGTATTTGTGGATTTATGGGCGTATAAAAAAGCAATTAACTATCACTGTCTTTTAGTTCTAGGAGTCTTGTTTTGCTTTTTGGTTTGATTCTTGTAATGTCTTTGTCTGGTTTGAGTTTGGGGTAAGGCTGACTTCATAGAATGAGTTACAAAGTATTTCTTCTGCTTCTGTCTTCTGAAAGAGATGGAGAAATTGGCATAATTTCTTCCTTAACTATTTGATAGAGATCCCCAAAAAGCTCATCTAGATATTGTGCTTTCTGTTTTGGAAGGTTTTATTATTTTTGTTTCTTTTATAGGTATATTTATTCATATTGTCTATTTTTCCTCACGTGGACTTTGGTAAATTGTATTTTTCAAGAGGTAGGCCTATTTCATCTAGTTGTTCACATTTATGATTGTAAGATTGTTCATAATATTTTTTATCATCCTTTTAATGTCCATTGGAACTATAGTGATCTCCCATCTTTCACTTTTCATGTTAATAATTTGTGACTTTACTCTTTTTATTTAGTCTGGCTCAAAGCCTACCAAATTTGTTTGTCTTTTCAAAGAGCTGGTTTTTGGTTTTGTTGATTCTTTTTTTTCTAATTTTCAATCTGATTCTTATTATTTCTTTTATTGTACTTGCTTTGGGTTTAATTTACTCTTCTTTTTGTAGTTTTCTAAGATGGAAGCTTAGATTACTGATTTTAGGTTTTGTTTCTTTCTAATAATTCTTTTATTGTTTTAAATCTCCTACTGAACATTGCTTTCAATGTGTCCCACAAATTCTAAATAATTGCATTTTCACTTTCATTCATTTAGTTCCACATACCTAACATTATTTTGAGATTTCTCCTTGGAACTATGTGTTGTTTAGCAATGTGCTAGTTAATCTCTTCAGTATTTGAGAATTTTTTGGCAATATTTCTATTATTGATTCCTAGTTTAAGGACATTGTGGTATGAGTTTAGCCATTGTATGATTTTTATTCTTTTAAATTAATTTAAGTGTGTTTTTTGGCCCAGTATTTACTCTATCTTGGCAAATGATAGTTTCCATGTGAGCTTAAGAAGAATGTGCAATTTGCCATTGCTAGACAAAGTGGTCTCTAGATGTCAATTATGTTGAGGTTATTAATGGTGTTGTTCAGTTAAGTAACACTCATGCTGAATTTCTGCCTGCTGAATATGTCCATTTCTGAGATGGAGAGACAATGTTACAGGCTTCAATGATGTTAGTAGATCCATCTAATTCTCACTGAAGTTCTGTCAGATTTTGCTTCAAAGGTTTTCATGCTCTATTTTTGGGTACATACACATTAACATTTGTTATGAGCTCTTGCAGTATTTGAAATCTTCTTTTTTTCATTCTGTTGAGTTTCTCTTTACCTCTGATAAATTTCCTCACTTTGATGTCTGATATGCCTGCAATAAATACAGTTATAAATTTTATTAGTTTTTATATCTTTCTCCATTATTATTAACTTTACTTTTTTTGGTGGGGGGGTTCTGGAGATTGAACTCAGGGGCACTCAGCCACTCAGCCACATCTTCAGTCCAATTTTGTATTTTATTTAGAGACAGGGTCTCACTGAGTTGCTTAGTGCCTCCTCATTGCTGAGGCTGGCTTTGAACTTGTGATTCTCCTGCCTCAACCTCCCGAGCCACTGGGATTACAGGCATGTGCCACCACGCCTGGACTAATCTATTATTTATTTTACTTTTAATGTATGTTTCTCTACATTTAAAGTGGGTCTCCTATAAAAGATTTGGTTTTTAGTGTATTCAAAGTTGTGTCACTTATCACAACTACCTAGGAGTGTTAGAAGATTTTTCTCACTCCAAAAAGAATCCCCACATTCATTAACACTCTCCATTCCTTCTCCCTCAAGGCCCCGGTGAACACGTATCTATTTTCTGTCTATAGATTGCCCTATGTTGAACATTTCATATAAATAGAATCATGTGTTTGTGACTGTTTATTTCTGACTTCTTTCACAAAATAATTTTAAGATTCATCCTTTATGTAGTGTGTGTGTGTGTGTATTTTTTCACTTTTGTTGCTAAACAGTATTCCATTGTGTGGATATAATCATTTCTGTTTATCTATATATTAGTTGATGGCTTTTTGAATCAATATTATCAGATCAGTATTCAAATCCAGGTTTTTCTCTTCACATTCCATTGTAAACATAAGTAAATTACAGAAAAAACTTTAATTCAGTTTCCTCAGCCCCAGTAAACTGCAATACATATATTACATATTACATATGCACATTTTCTATAAATTACATGGAATATTACATATCTAATATACTGGATAGTTTATATGCACTTAGATTTGACAGGGTTGTTATAAAGATCGAGTAAAACAATGTGTGTAAAATTCAGCATCTGGCTGGTGTGATAAGTACTTATATCAGTGAGAGTCCAGGCAGGAAATCATAGACCACACTAATTATTGTCACAGAGAGAATTTAGTATAGGTGATGACTAAGGACGTAAAAGAATGAACACTAAGGGAACAGAAATTAACCACAGGAAGCAGCTATGCCCACAGGGCTAGGAGAAAACAGGAAGGTGTTGGGGTGGATCATTGGAGCCAGAAGCTGGGAGAGGGACCACAGAGGTGAGCTCCAGAATGCTGAGGGGTGATTCTGCTTGTCTTTAAAGGGACCGTTTTTTCTACTTCCAGGCTGAAGGGTATTGCTAGGGAGATGCTAAGGGACAATAAGTATTATATACTGTTGACATAAAAAAGCAATTGCTTTCTGTATCTGAATCTTGCATTCTGAAATCTTGCTATAATTGCTTTTTAGTTCCAGGAGATTTGTCAATTTCTGTAATATCTTTGTCTGGTTTTAGTATTGGAGTAATCCTGACCTCCAAATGAGTTAGCCAAATATTTTCTCTGTTCTATCTTCTGACTTCCATTCTCCCTCTAGTGCCTCCTACTGATAGGAAGACAAGATCTGGCAAAGAGGAAATGTAGATTGCATTCTTGGTGAGTATAGAACAATGAGTTTAGAATTGAAAAAAAAAGTAGTTTAACAAACTGGGTATAGTTCACCCTTTTACTATTCTGCACCTATGCACATGCTTCCACATATTTTCTGAACTTCCATAAAGCAAAAGCTATGATTTTGCATAGAAAGGTGTCACAGCTATTCTTTGTTCTCCCCTCTTTCTGATAGGAGGCACAAAGTTGAAAGTTGTATTTGTCTCCAGAGTGACAGTTTATATTTCTGGATGATGTTGATCACTCTTCAAATTTTTCAGTCTCACCTGTAGATTTGTAATATGACGTATAAAAAAGAGCAAACCAATAAACCCTTATGTAATATAATAAGAGGAAAAGAAAAAGAGATGAGAACAATTAGCTAAATGAACTAATGCACATTAATAAAAATACAGTCATCCTTTGGTAAACACAGGAAATTGCTTCCAGGACGCCCTGCGGATACCAAAGTTCATGACTGTTTAACTCCCTTATATAAAGTGGCAAAGTAATTACATACAACAAATGCACATCCTTTTGTATAGTTTAAATCCTCTCTAGATTACCTGCAATACCTAATAAAATGTAAATGTCACATAAACAGTCACTATACTATATTGTTTAGGGAATCGTGACAAAAAAGTTTGTGCATGTTCAGTGTAGATGCAAATATTTCTGAATATTTATGATCTGCAATTGCTTGAATCTGCTACCATGGAATCTTCAGAAAGGGTCTGCTATATAAATGCAGGTAACAAGCAATGAAGAAAGCATGCCTGGATACCATAGTCCCTATTTCTGAAACTAATTTTAAGGTCATGGTTAATTTTGTACCCATTCCACATTTCATTTGCCTTCAGCTGAATGTTTCTTTACTGGTGGTCTTATCTAAATCTTTGTCTCTTAGGACATGGATCTCTAGGAAATACTTCTGTAGTTGCTGTAGTGTTCTATTAACTTTTATTTTTGAACAGAAAGTATGAATCTGTGCTCGGGGAATCCAGTCAACACACTCCTTACTTCTCTCACTGTTTAAAGCTACTCAAATGCCCTTTGAACATCAGCATTGTTTGACCCAGAACATACAGACCTCTTCTGAGTGTAGGTTAGTATCAAGAGGAGTGCAAAGTGACCAGGTAATAGTTTTAACCTCAAGTTAAGTTGAACTTTTGATTCCTATGGATGCATTCCTTCCAGATCTAACCATCTGTAAACTAAGCTCAAGGGTTTCTTCTCAGTCATAAGGAATTCCCTTGAATTGAGTGAAAGGTCATGAAGCAGGAGCAGATGTCAAAGAAGATTAGGGAGGACTCAGGAATGAGTTGAGCATCTTGCGCATCTCTTGAAAACATATTTACTTGGTGGTCGATTTCTTACCCAAACTGGTGACCTGGCTGTGCATATAACACCTGGTTCATGAATAGAAGTTCAGATTTCAAAGTCATTATGAACACCCTTTCAAGGGTGTTCTATCTCCACAAGTATTAAAAGCACTCTAGAACTATTTCTCAAAAACAAACAGGGCAGGGTTGTGGTTCAGTGGTAGAACACTCATCTTGCGTGTGTGAGGCACTGGGTTCCATCCTCAGCACCACATAAAAATAAATAAATGAAATAAAGGTATTTTGTCCATTAAAAAAAAAAACAGAACAAAACAACACCATCAAAAATAACAGAAGAAAAAGAAGGGGAAGAAGAGGAGGAGGCAGAAGAAGAAGAAATGCTGAATAGAACCTAGGTCTGTTCCCAAGCCCTACCAGCATACACTGTGATCCTCCTACTAGCACTTGCCAGAGACTCTATGTGGTCACAGACTGCACCTGTTTACCACAGGCACTGAAGATCGTTCTCAGTCTCCACTCAAATTTTACAGTTTTGGAGATGACTCAGTAAATGGAGATGATATCCACTTACTGGATATCATCTCCATGAAGTCAGGGTCAGGAGTCAGCTCCATGAAGAAAGGGTCCTGCCACTTTCTGCTAGCACTACCAAGGGATACAGCAAGGCTTTCTCTGGGAGTACTGACAGAAACTGATGATTGAACTGAATGCTGTTGTGGGGTGATGGGCCACTGCTGGGATGAAATCCAAAGAAGCAAGAAGAAGATAGGATGTCTCCCCTATTCTCCCTCTGGCACTCCAACTAGTAGAATCTATCAGGAAACAAGATGGAAAGGAGAGGTTGTTTGCAGAGTGGTGACCTGAACCTCAAAAAAATGAAGAACAGAAGGATGAGATTGAAAATGACACAGTAGCCTAGTAGCTCACACAGGATGAAACGGGATAATCTACTTATTCTATGACCCAACATCTATAAATGAATTTTTTTTTAAATTTGAACTGTATTATTTTCATACCATAAAAATAGTACATAGTTTATTGTGGAAAAGTTAGGAAAAGAATAAAACAAAAATCACCTTTTATATTTTGTTGGTTCTACTGCCCTCGTCTCTCTCTCTCTCTCCCCCCCCCTCCCCTCTCTCACACACACACAAACACACCTTCACATTTGAAAATAAATGGTGTCTTCTTCTACACACAGCTTTAGTGACTGGTTTTGTATTTAATAATCCAATATACCGTTAACATTTTGACTTGTCATTAAATAATCCACAACAATAATGTTAATGTCCACATAGGATTACATCACATAGATATGCTAATATGTTATTCATTATTCCCTTATTTTGGAAAATTTTAAATGTTTTAGGTAACTTTCATTAATAAATGATACTGATAAATGTTTTCATTGGAAATTGTTTATAAGCACTTGTTGATATGCTAAATGTGGGGGAAACATCTACTCTTAGGACATTGTGCTTGAATCTTCCAGATATTTACTGAGTTCTTTAAAAAAGTAGTATTTGACACACAAAAAAATCACGTTCTTGAGTCAGGTGTGGTGGCACATGCATGCAATCCCAGTGATTCGGGAGGCTGAGACAGGAGGATCACAAGTTTAAAGCTGGCCTCAGCAAAAAGTGAGGCATTAAGAGACTATGTGAGACCCTGTCTCTAATAAAAATACAAAATAGGACTGGGGATGTGCATCAGTGGTCGAGTGACCCTGAGTTCAATCCCCAGTACATCCCTACAAAAAAAGCAAATAAATTCTCTCTCTCTCTCTCTCATTGTGTTATGGTGTTAAGATGAGGACATTACTTACATTCCTGTATATTCCTTCCTGGAGCAGAAATTTTGACTAAAAATGTAGATGGGAAGAGATTTTTTGAGTGTGGGTAGTGCTGAGAACAGCTGGGATGAAGACTGAAGGAAATGGCAGACATTTAACATAGATATAAATGGAATTGCTTAGCACAAAATCTTAGAATTTCTTGTGTTAGGGGAATAAATTTAAATTGAATATATTTTTTCCTTACAGATAAAGAATGTTAAATCTTAAAACCATCTGGGCTCTTTCTGAAAGTTTGAAATTTGAATTTAGGTAAGTCAAAATGAAAAAGTCTAGGATGCTCTTGGGTTGCCAAGCAACATTGCTAATCTGAGATTCCATAATCAAATGCCATAAAAAATTTGTCCACAATAAATGTGCCCCCAAAGCAAGTGAGTCAGCATCAGCTATTTCAAGATGAGTTTGTAGGAAACTCAAAAAAGTCTCCAAGGAAGGTGAAATTATCATCAGGCTAGCTTGCCTGTTTTTGAATGCAAACTCTTATACCTTCACTCATTGGTCTCCAAATCACATATAGTCAAGAAGATAAAATGTATCCTGTTCTAGCCTGTGAAGGTATCCACAATAAAATGAGAGCATCTCAATTTTCAGAGACTAGGGGTCCATACTCTCATGCACAGGACAGAAGCCCATGGATAGAGTCTATGAAATGGAAAGTAGACGTCTCATCTGGATCACTGTGTCAGACTGAAGCAGGAAGAGGATGAGACAGCATGTTTATGCTCTTGTTCATGGAAATGTTCCACTTAAATTCCTCATTTTATTTTATTTTATTTTTTTGGCTTTTGGCCCCAAAGAACTGGTTTGAAATGGAATTTATTGAAGATGAAAACTTTTCACTATTTAAGGAGTCTGGTCAAAGTGGAACTTCTGAGAATTATAAGGAAATGATTCAAAATAGGTAATTGGACTTCTTCCCCACCTGTGAAGATGTATGTTTCTTTGGAAGCCAAAAATCTTTGACTTGATTTTTCTATAGGGTTTAAGAAGGAGGACTGATGGCAACAAATGGCACAGAAAAAAGTTCTCTTCTCTGATAAAGGACCTGGCAAGATTGAGAAGCTTAGCATGGATAATGATATTCACATCTGCACATTTTCTTTTAATTTGGGGGAATGCATATACCTTTCTGAGCTATTCTGAAATGAAGATAGCAGAACTTGTCAATAATTGACCTGAGAGCTCTGATAGGATTTAAAATAAGTAGGGAAGGTCTGCTAGATTCTGTAATTAAATTAAGCATGGAAAATACTTTTGGATTTTAGAGTTTAAGAAGGTAGGACCTGCTAATTTTTATTGTTCTTATTTTGTGAGGAAATCTATATTTGTTTCTGTATTTGTATGTTATTTGGGTTAGTTATTAAAATATGGATGTGTACATTACTTACGTAGGCTAGGGCATTTGTTAACCTGTCACTGTTAGTTGTTATTGTTATAGTGAATTATAGAAACAGTATAAAATTCGAGTGATTCTTTAGTGGGACATTGGAGCATACTTGGTATAATATTTGGATTGCATAGAAACATTTCAGTAGAGATATTATGGAATTACAGCCTACCTTATTGAAGGGCTGAACCTTATTTAATGCTAAGTGGACTACTAAACTTGGAAAAGTAAGGGTTATGGCTTCCAGGTTATTTAGAAGACATGTTTCCTATTTAAAATTTCTAATACTCTCAAATGTTTATTCCCTCTGTTTTTGTAGAAGAATTTTGTAACACTTTGTAACAGTCAAAAGTATCAAATGATTCTAGAAAATGTGTAAACATTAGAAATACTTAAGAAAAATAAGAAGTTCTTCCTGGCAAAATTGCAAATGGTTATTTTCCTTCTAGTTTTTAACTCTACAATTACAAAATATCCTCTACTATAGTTATAATTCTTTATATTCCTTCAATGTTAGACTCTATAATTATACATTCTTATGAAGGAACTACATATATAGTACTATGTGTAAAATATTATCTATAAAATATATATTATTATGTATCTATAAAGTCCTATGTACTTAATCCTACATGTTATATTTGAATAAGAAACTAACCTACTTATTTAATTTAAAGGAAATAGTGATTCCTTTTCCTCCAATATTTCCCTAATAGTTTGTGATGAGTAATATTTTTGTCTCATTTTGAATGGGTTCATCTAAAAAAAGAATCTAAAGGTAACTCTTAGTGATGGACTTGGTTCAAAAGCAGTTCCTAATTGTACTTTTTAATATTATTCTTGAAAAATATCATTTTTGTTTCATAATAGAGTTATAGTCAAGAATATGGGACCAATTTCAAGTTTTGTCTTGATGAAATTTACACTTAATCACCTCTTATTTTATTTTAGGAAATGTAATTAAAAATCAGTAAGAAGTTTAAGAATGTATAGTGGTTTATGAAATAATATATTTGAAGAGGAATCATAATCTTTTAAAATGGAATAGCCATTCTTGGTTTAGGAAGTTTGTTCTGGCAACTATGCTTTAAAAATATTAACTCTACCAAATTCTTGGCTATTTGAAGTAGCATCCAATATACACTGCATCAAAGGGAGAATAATCAAAAAACAATATTGAATAAGTGCAACACGTTGCTGTGATTCTCAAAAATTTTTAAAAATTTAACCCTCAGTTAATTGATCTTGTTATCTAAGGGGAAATTGTAGTCTCTGTGAGTTGTGTTTTCTCAAATGTACTTCCTAATTACTCACTAATACCTAAGCTTTATTTTTATTTGATTTATCTAGGAGTATAAATCTGGGACTTGACTAGATAAGCAAATAGAGAAATCATGCCTAGAATTATCATGTTAACCTACAGTGAAATGTGTGTGTCATTAGAGTCTTTATCAACCACAAGATCAATCACAGGCATGCGGGAAGGGGCAGGACATGATGGATGAAAGCATTGATCTTGGACCTGACTGACTGGGTACAGACTCTGCCTTTGCCAGTTACAAAGTTTGTGATCTTAGGAAAGTTACTAAACCTCTTTGTGCTTTAACTTCTCATGTATGAAATGAGAATGGTAATGATACCTACTGTTGTAGCATTGAAATGAGTCAATATATTTAAAACACAAAGAATAGTGTCCAGCACATAGTAAGTGCTATGCTAACATCAACTATTCTTACTGCTATTAACTTAGAACCTTTGTGTGCATTAGGAGGACTTTAAAAATGCTTTAAAAACCATTTTAAAAGCTCAAAATATGATGAGGGAGATAATAATTACATTTAAGACATGGTAGAAACAAACTATTAAGTTAATATTAATCTTCTTTCAGGATGACATTTTTTTGTACATATCTTCTGTATTCAATACGGTTATAGCCATCACAGCTTCTAATTTAATATTAACAAATCTTCACTAACTCTGTGAGTTTGTGAACATTAACTAAAACCACCATTTGAATCAGTTTCCTCATCTGTACAAGGGGAAATTAGTAATGGTACCTATTGCAGCATTAGTGTGAGGACTAAATGTTCTAATACGAGTTTAGTCCTCAAAACCAAGCCTGATGACAGTAATGCTCCCTACTATTAGCTTTCATCATCATCATCATCATCATCACCATTGTTTGTATTTTACATTTTATATAAGGTTAAGGCTACATAGTTTCCATATAGTGGTAGCAAAGATTCACTGAGTGCATAAAATGAGTAAGCTACTACAGAAAGAATGTTATAATAAAAAGCAGCTTCAAATAACATTCATAATATTTATTAAGTACCTTCTATTACCCAATGTGTACAATTAGAGACTCTAATTATACCTGGAGAAACAGACAGAGAGTATGCATGAAAAAGTCATATATATAAAGCCATGTGTGTGTGTGTGTGTGTGTGTGTGTGTGTGTGTGTGGAGAGAGAGAGAGAAAAAGCAGAGAGAAGGAAGGAGAGAGATCCTTTGGTAAAGGAACTTATGTCCCAGAGGGAAAAATACAATTGTTAAACTGATACCCAAGAAGACAATTTCAGATACTGATTCTGATATTGAAAAACTTGACGTTTAAATAAGTGACTTAGATCATGGCACAGAAGTATTCACATAGGTTAGACAAATCCTTTCTGAGAAAGTATGTTTGAAACAAGACCTAGAGACTAGAAGAAAATATAAGTCACCTAAAATAACAAAACTGCCAAAACTGAGCAATAGAAATAGACCATGTAGGTATATATTGCACATAATATAAAATGGCAGAACTCAGACAAATGTATCAATCAAAGCAATATATAAATGGATGTTCTGGCCTACTAAAGGCAAATATTTAGATTGATTCACAAAACAGACTCAACTTCTCATTGCGTATATGAAATATATCTTTAAAAAAATGATTCAGGCCAGGCATGTTGGTGTACACCTGTAATCCCAGTGACTTGGGAGGCTGTGGCAGGAGGATCACAAGTTCAAAGCCATTTTCAGGAACTTAACAAGTCTCTGAGCAACTTAGCCAGATCCTTTCTCAAAAATAAAAAATAAAAAGGGCTGGGGATGTGCCTCAGGGGTTAAATGCCTCTGGGTTCAATTTCCAGTAAACCCCTCACCCAAGAAAAGAAAATGATTCAGGAAATTTTAAATGAAAGGCTAGATTATATCTTTACAGGAAATTGTAGTAAAAAGTCATATTGTTAATGACATGTAAGGTGTAATTTGACCTCAAAAACATTAACAAGATTAAGAAGGGAACACTATAAACCTAAAGGCCACAATTCATGATGAAAATAGAAACGAATACAAGGGTACATGAAAGCTTTCACCCAAGTGGTCTGCCATTAGGTCACATAAAGCACCTCCTTATATTCTAAAAAATTGACATAATACAAACAATATTCCATGTACACAATTCAACTAAATAAAAAGAACCAACATTTTTCCAATTGGAAATAAGAATTTTTGTTAGATAATTATTGAGTCAAAGGGGAAATATGAACAAAACTGCAGATTGGTAAGGACAATAATAATTAAGACATTGTATATATCAGAATCTATGAGATCCAGCTAAAGCAATACTTACAGGAAAATTTTTCTAACCCTGAGGAAATGACAATACCAGTTATTTTTAAATAGTTTTAGAGCATAGAAAAGAAATGAAAGTTCCAATTTGTTTTCTAAAACAAGAATAGCAATGAGTTTAAACTTAATGAATCAACAGAAATGAATCCCAAAGGATAATATCACACATAGATATTGATGTAAAAATCTTAAATAAATTATTAACTAATAGAATCCTACAGTACACATTTAAAAGTAAAAGTAATATATCACAATCAGATGAGGTTTGTTATTGGAATTCATGAGGACTTCAATTTTAAGTCAAATATTAAGAAATGTAAGGAAAAGGCTCATATAATAATTTCTAAAGACATTTGACAAAATTAAACACCATTCCTGACTAAAGAGAGGCTCTCAATTATATACATTTAAATATATATTTGTACATATATATGTGTGTGTGTGTGTGTGTGTATGCATGCGTGATATATATCATACTAAAAGTCAGCATAACATTGTATATATTATTTTGTGGCACTCAAATGATTAACCTAAGATCCATCAAGTCTACCTATAGTTTCTTGTTTACAAGATGTTCTGGACTTAATTGAGCCCCTTCAAAATTTATAGGCTAGGCCCAGTGCAGTGGCGCACCCCTGCAATCCCAGAGGCTCAGAAGGTTGAGACAGGAGGATAATGAGCTCAAAGCCAGCCTCAACAACAGTGAGATGCTAAGCAACTCAGTGAGACCCTGTCTCTAAATAAAATACAAAATAGGGCTGGGGATGTGCCTCAGTGGTTGAGTACCCCTGAGTTCAGTCCCTGGCACCTCCTTTCAAAAAGAAATTTATAGGCTAAAGTCTTAATTCCTAGTGTGACTCTATTCAGAGACAGAGTCTTTGAGAGAATGACAGGTAAAATGAGATCATGGGGCAGAGACCTAATTCCAACAGAACTGTCTTTAGAAGAGGAAGAGACACCAGGAGGGAATGGGCCCAAAGAGAAGGACATGAGAGAACATAGCAAGAAGGCTGTCTATGAGGAGACAGACCCAACCAAAAATCAATCCTGCTGACACCTTCCTCTTGGATTTCCACTCTTCCGAACTGTTTAAGTCATTTATCTGAGGTGCTTTATTATGGCAGCTACAGTAGACTAATGTATACACACACAAATACAAGGAAAACAGAAATAAGCTGCCAGGGTGGTGCACACCTGTAATTCCAGTGGCTCAGGAGGCTAAGGCAGAAGGATCACAAGTTCAAAGCCAGCCTCAGCAACTTAGCAAGGCCCCCAACAACTTAAAGAGACCTTGTCTCAAAATAAATCATAGAAGAAAGGGCTGGGGCTGGAGCTTGCTGAGTTTTTAAGCATCCCGGGATCAATATCTGGTATATAAAAAGAAAAAAAAAAGAAAAAGAAGAAAAAGAGTAACAAATTAAATGGAATCACAGAAAAGTGATGGACAAATCCAGATTATGGATATTTTACAGGAAGAGCCTCCAGGTTCCTTCAGCAGGTAATTGCCATACAAAGAAAATAATACAGACAAAAAGCAATGTGTGGCCCTCATTGTGGCCCTAATTAGGATCCTTGTTTAGGCAAGAGTGCTAAGGTCCATTCTGGGGACAACTGAGGAAGCTTGATTATGAACTGAGTATTAGATAACATTAAGGATATTTTATTAATTTTGTTAGGTGTGGAAAAAAATTGTGTGTAGGAAATGTTTACCTAAGGTGAATACTCTGGTACTTATACTTGGGATTTCATGTCATCTAATTTATTTGACATATTTACATGCATAGAAATCAGGGAAGAATAAAAAGATTCCAGAACTTCTAAAGGTTCTTAAACTATTTGAGAGCATACTTACATTAGGAGAAAATGTTCACAAAATGGGGCCAGTTGTTTCCCCTCCCACTATCGCTCTCTCTCCTTTAGCTTGGCCCCTTCTGAGCTTGTTCTATCAAAGAAGAGGTCAGAAGACTTTGTCAATCCACAATCAGTAGTGAGTTTTGGATTTGGGAACTGAAAAGGGAAATTATGTCCAATATAATTTCAGACTCCAGGAATGTCAAAGAACCCCTTCACTCAAGCTGACCAGAGATTGACCAACAGGAATCCTCAAGCACTCTCTTTTCCCATGTCCCTCGCTCCCCTTTCATACCCCAGGTGAGTTCTGCTCCCAGTAAGGAAGAATAATCTTTAAAAAACAGATCTTCTTACACATAATAGCTACAAACTTTGGAAAAAATACAGAAGTAGTTATCAGAGGAATATAGAAAATGGAGAAAACCAAGCAGTTCTGTTTTTCACAGATACAAGCAACATGGGTGAGTTTCCCATGTGCTATATATGCAGCGATAGGTGCACGGGCTAGATAAAACTCCAAGGCCAAACATTCAGCTTCCTTCCTAGAGCAGTGAGGACGAGATCCAGGGTTGCTAGAGAATAAATAGTGAATGCCAGGAAAACAGCTAGAGAAGGTGGGTTCCAAATTCTGTATGTAAAGTCTGTTCAATTCTCTCACTGATCCCTGAATTTGGAATGTACCGGGCAGGCTGAATGGAGACTGAGGTGACATCCAAGCTGCTGCCCAACACAGTCAAGATAGAGTTTTTAATGGAATTTTCTGCAAGTTTATTTCCTGATAGAACATAAGCAGTTCCTTAAGAGGAACAGAACAGGAAAGGACTTGATGGAGAAAAGAGGAGGAGAAGACAAGAGAAGACAGTAGAGGAGAAGAAAAGAGAGGAGTTAGAAAGCAAAACAATACAATTCAAGTTGGCAATGCTGTATTTTTCTTTTAAAATATTGAATTCAGGTCTCCATTTCTCAGATCTTTTATATGTTTTCAAAGGGGAAATTCAATATTAGGATATCTGGTTAATTTACACTGTACTACTCAAAATGTTTTGTAAGAGACATTTAATGTTAAAGGGATTCTTGTCATCCTCTCCTTAACACAAGTTTGGTTGATGCTATTTTTTTGGAGCATGGAAAGCTGAGTTTTGCCAAGTAAAACCAAAATTAAAACATTGACTTCATTCAAGGGTCTATAAAGTTGCAATACAGTTTTTGTTCCTAGAATGAGTCTTCTTTAAAGGAAATCTGCCTTTATAACTAAGTGATTGTGACATCCTTTTATGTGTAGTAAAATCTCAACTAGCAAAGAAATTCTCCACAATTAACACTCCAGTAGGTTCTGTCTGTAGAAGAACTGATTACCTAGAATATATGCTCTAGCTTTTAAAAACTATTTTCAATTTCAAGTCAGGTATTTTGTTTATCAATTGACTCAAAAGATTTGAGAGCATAATTTATCTTTATTCTAATAAATATGGTTTTTGTGCTTTTATTTTGGAAATTTTTATATCATTGAAGAAAACAGTGCTACTGAGCAGAATGACTATGACATTTGCACTAATTTGTGATAGCCAAGAGAACCTAGGACTCCTGCTCTCTGGTCAAGACCTTTTCTCTCTAGTGTGCTCCCTTCTCTAATGACTTTTGTGGCATTAAGTTCAAGTTCTCTTTGTTTCCTGAATGTATTGCTGTCGGGAGTAAAATAAAATGTAATGAAAATAATAAGCTAAAACATTCACCTGATGCATAATGCTAAAGGCAAATGTCTAGAATCTGACATTTATTCTAGACAGTGAGATAGGTCCTGATGGGGCAAGTTCTGGATACTTAAAAAAGAAACAAAAAATAATAGAGACCTATTTGTTATCTTTTCCTAAAACATGCCCAGTCATTCCAAGCCCCAATGTTTATTCATCCATTTCATGAACTTTTATGATCCACCAGGGTTGAGATGCTGCTCTAGATTCGAAGTTAATAAGTGTTGATGTTTCCTGTCTCCAGGCCAGCTGAATTTGAAGCCCAGAGAGCAGTAGTCCAGAGGGGAGGGAGCAGGGAAGGAAGAACAACAGATATTATTGGGCAATGTATTTTCTCCTTCCAATGTTCCAAAAAATCAATAAAGTCTGCTTATTTGTTCTGCTTGGTTTAAATTGTTAAAGACTTTTGCCTTGATTTATACCTCTTCCTTTATTTTCACTCTGTCCAGTCTCATTCCCTTGAAAAGTATAAGAACTCTGGTACATATAATTGGGCTTGAAGATACCAATATGGTTTTTTAGGTAGAATGCTTTTCTGTTTCATTGTTATGTATCTTAAACACCAAAGTGCCAATAAATTTTGTTATTTGTCCTTTATATTTCCTACCTCAAAGGTCTCAATTTGATCTTTGACCTATGCCAGAGTTTCTTTGTTTGTGTATTTGTTTTTGAACATGCTAGATCTGGAGAAGAGGTAGGGTTATGTCCAAACAAACTTTATTGCTAACATCCACCCTTCAGAGATTTAGAGGAAGAAAAAATAAGGATCTCCTATCTAAGAGGAGTTGTCTCTTCTCCACTCCAGGAAAGGTTTGGCAATTCAATCTGATGACAGAGATGGGCAAGTAGATTTATTCAAACAACATACAAATCCTCAAGGAAGCTGAGTCTCTTTATCTCTTTCTAAATTTAATCTAAAACATTTACAAGTAATTGTATGTATTCATGGGGTATCATGTGATGTTTTGATATATGTATACATTGTGGAATGATTACATCTCAATAACTAACATATCCATCATCTCAAGAATTTACTTTTTTTGTCCTGAGAATATTAAAATGTATTGATAAGCAATTTAGAAGTATACAGTTCATTATTATTCGCTGTGGTCACCTTGCTGTGCAATTGATCTTGAAAACTTATTTCTTGGATCTAGCTGAGACTTTGTATCCTTTGGCCAACTTCTCCCCATGCCCCCTTACCAGCCTTTGGCAACTAGCATTCTTCTCTTTACTTTTATAGACGTATTTAGTTTCCACATATAAGTGAAATAATGCAGCATTTGTCTTTCTGTGCCTGACTTTCTTCCCTTTGTCTAAGGTCCTCCAGGTTCACTCACATTGTCACAAATGACAGAATTTTCATCTTTTTAAAGGCTGAATAGTATTCCATTGTGGCTATCTACAGAATTTTAAAAATTCATCTGTGGGTAGACAATCAGCTGCTTCTGTATCTTGAATATTGTGAAATCACTCTAATGAACATAGCAGGGCAAATATCTCTTTAACAAACTGATTTCAATACTTATAATATGTCCCCACCCCAAGGTGGTGTTATTGGATCATACTGTTAGTTTTGGATCTTATTTTCAGTTTTTTGAGAAAGCTCCATGCTTTTCTGCGTATGGATATACAAGTTTATATTCTAACATGATATTGTAACAGAATTTTACTTGCTTTTCAATTTTTTCCCTTCCTTTCTTGGGTAATGAGCCATTTATTCATTTGGAATGCTGAATATTAAATTTTTCTTGAGAATTGTTTTGATGATATTTTCTTTTCTCTATTTCAAAATAAAATTTATTATACATGTTGGTTTTTTAACAGGATGCTATGGGATACATACAGATAATAAAATACATAGTGAAGCAAATTAACATCAATTAGCTCACTTTTTTTTATAAGAGCAACTAAAATCCACTTATTTAACAAAAATCCCTAATCCAATACAGCTTTATTATGGTAATATTCTTAGAACCCAAATAAGTTACAAAATTAAGCCAAAAATAGGTAACAAATTATGGAGATTTGAATTCAAGTTTTGGATAAGCTTCATGTTGGACACTAATTCCTTTTTTAAGTGGTGCATTACAATTATACAAAATAGTGGGATTCACTGCGATATATTTGTATGTGCACATAGTATAATTCTAACTCTTTGAGGAAAGAATTAGACAACATATATTAGATTCTAAAGAAAAATATTCAAAGCTAATATGACTGAGAAGCAACATTCTTGGACTATTTGAAGAAGTTCTAGGTACTTTCTAGCAAAAAATGGAAAAATCCAGAGAAATATTAAAATGTTCAAAATATCTAAGAATTTCAGATGCAGTATAAGTTAGTCTGATTAGTGAGTGCACATTGGGCAGAAAATACAGCTTTAGAAGGGATATGATAAAGATACATATCTATTTAGATTACAAAGATTCAACACAAATGAATTTACTGGATTTCAGATTTGGAGAAATATGAGATTTTCCTTCTAGAACTGAGTGAAAGATAAGGGCTGTACCTAAGTCAATGGAAAATTATTTTAAAGATCATGTATTCAGCTGGTGTGTTTTCAAAATTTTCTCTGTGATTATTATAGTGAAGATGGATAACTTTTACTCTGAAACATGAAATTAGAATAAATGCATGAATGGATCTGGAATCTGATGGGCAAGAACTAGTAATATCACCAAGTTACACTCAATTCTAATCTTTCAAAAGGACCTCATGTGACTTTGGTTATGGTCTGAACATTGGTTGCTCCAAAATGCATATTGAGAACCCATCCCTTAAGGTGATGGTTTTAAGAGATGGGGCCTTAGGAAGGTGACTAGAGTCCTTATGAGAGGACTGATTTGCTCCTTTCACGACGTGAGGAAAGGACATTTGTGTCTTACCATGTGAAGATGAATCAGGAAGGACAAACAAGCATTCACCAAACATTAAATCCAACAGTACCTTGATCTTGGACTTCCCAGCCCCCAGAATTGTGGGAAATACATTTCTGTTGCTTATAAATTATTAAGTTTAAGCTCTTTTGTTATAGCAGCAGACATAGACCTAAGACAACTTCGATGGGGAAAAAATATACTGGGCTTTCCAAGCATTCGATTTTAAGAAGTTCTTCACTGTTCTGTTTTATAAAACATAATACATACACGAAGCAGAATGATATAAATAAGAGGTGGCCCATGACTTCCTATCAATAGAAATGATGCTATGTGGCTTCAGGGCTAGATCATCAGGACATCCTCCTAGTTCTCTCAGGATTCTTGCCTCTCTCAGGTTGTAAAGAAGCCCAGGTCAAAGGAAGAATTTTCCATTTGAAACCCCCAGTTTAGGTCTCAACTCTCAGCCAACATCAACTCCCTACATGTGGGTGAATAAGACTTTAAGTGATTCCAAACCTTGGCCTTCAAGTGCTCCCACAGGACTCCAGATTCTGTGGAAGGGATACCTGCCATCCCCATTGTACCCTGAACTACTTTATGAAAAACAAAATCCAAGACAGATAAGAAATTGCTGTTGTTATTTTAAGTCACTGAATTTTGGGGTTGTTTACTATGAAAGTTGCATACCAGATCTGGATGGGATTAATCTGGTTGTTGAATCTGGGGGAAGACATTTTCCCTGGTGTAACTGGAAGAGGAGAAAAATCCCAGCAGACAGAAGAGTAAAGGAAAGTTTGACAGGAGAAGCAGTAAGTTTATGTAATTATTTCAATAAATTTGTTTGTTGAAGAGATAAGACATTTACCTTTCTGATTTCTTGAATAGAGAATAGCCAGGAAGGAATGTAAATCTTGAGAGACATTTTTTTTTTCAATAGGAGAATATTGACTATGTTGAAATAAAAGGTGATAGAGAGGAGGAAATGCTGAATGTAAGTTTGTATAAGACAGAGAGAGAAAGAGAGAGAACTGAGTAAAAAGGTCCCCTGAGAAGGTGGAGAAGTGGGGAGCTCATTGCAGAGAATGACTAACCACAGATACAAGGGGAATCCTTTCTAGACAGGTCAAATGTTTCTAGTCATAGATCTGCTGGTTAGTTGATGAGTTGAGGAGTCTTCCCTGGTGGTTCTGTTTTCTCTGTGCAATTCAAAAGAGGCAAATTTGCTGCTAACAGAAAGAAAGTTCCAGAACACCATAAAAGTGGTAAATATTCATAGGAGTGGGAAAAGGAACTTGTTAAGGTCAGGTAAAAGAATTAAAGGCTGTACTGAAGATTAGAGAGCCTCTCTATTCCTGAAGTCTCACTTTAAATAATTTTATTTCTGAATGCTTTCCCGTTAGGAACCACTTCACCAGTGTTCTCTCTTCTAGGTAAATATGCATACACTAATGTTTGCATGCCTGTGCCTTTTTTTATTTAATTAAGCTATTAACATTGTGCTATTATGAAAACTCATAAATGTGTGGTTTGAAATTTAAAGTTGCTTCAAATACAATACCATGTCCCCAGCCAATAAACAGTATGTTCAATCAGTGGCTTAGTGATTAATATTTGCTTAGCCTTGAACTAATGAGGTCTTTGCACAGTTTCAGATAAGATCAAAGTCTTCTGGAAGTAGTTACTGAACCGGGTTCTGGAAACCTCCATTACTTACATTTCACTGGTCCCAGAGGAATTTGGGCAAATCAGGGTGCTTTTTGGTGGCCAGTACAAACAGAATTGGCCGAGGCAAGCTTACACAACTCCTGTTATCACTGAGCCATCTGAAGTTAATAGGAAACCTAAAATCGTGCAAAGGGGATAGATCCATCCTTATCACAGTTCCCAGATTGCAACTGATGCATGGCTTCTTCTCATAAATCCTTTTATATGTCACGCCCAGCACAAAGGGTTACAGGAAATAATTAATTCTGCTAGATTGACTCTTTTCCAAAATCCAGTTGTTTCCTTAGTTGTTAATGTGTGGACAATCTTGGGAAAATTATTTTAAAGACCTTGTCTTCAGCTGGGGGGCTTTTGAAATCTTCTCTGTGATTATTATAGTGAATATGGACAACGAATGCCACACATTTTTCAATAAGAATGGAATTTTATTTATCTAACTTCATAACTCAATGTGACTTTGCAACTATGACAAAACAAAAAATGATAAACAAAAGTGTTCTTTCATGAAATTTCATTATATGCTGGCCAAAATCTGCTGGCCCAGAAACAGACTGCCAGATACAGAATTAGGCAGAGAGAGCTTCATGTGGACACCCTTTATAGGGTACCCACCCTTTGCTGGAAGGAGTCACATGAGGAGAAGAAAAGCTGCTTCTGACATCCAGGAGCAGCCTGGCACTATTACAAGACTTTGCCACTGCTGGAAGCCGTCATGCCAATCTCAGCTAGGCCACTGCATTCCCCTACTGAACGTATTTTCAGAGAATGGCAAAATCAGACAAGGCCACCACGTGACTCTGATGGAGCAAAACAAAAAACAACAAACTTCTGTAATAATGTCTTAACATAAAAAAGCAAAAACATTGTCCAAACCACAAAAAAGGCCAAATAATATGAGGAACCACTACCTTGCACTAATTACAGCTTTTACTCTGCTCCATTCTTTTCTACTGCCTAGATCATAATGATTAAGTTTCTCAATCATAGAATTATCCCTGCTTCCTGGTAGCAGCAGCCAATCCAGAACAAAAGAACTTGAAATCGCCCCAATATTACTAAACATAACTAAATCTTCAAAGTACTTTCTTGCACTCTTCTACTGAGTTACCTCCAGGGTTTCCCATGGTGCATGGTCTCCCTTATTGCAACAAGTCAATTAGATCAATTGTGTTCTCCTACAGGGTGCTTCTAGAGGGCTGGGAGTATGACTCAGTGGTACAGTGCTTGTCTAGCATGTGCAAGGCTCTTGGTTTAATCCCCAGTAAAACACATGCACACACACACACACACACACACACAGTGTTCCTTGAGATTTTTAGCTGAAGAAATTTAACAAATCTGTGAAATAAGCTAAGCATCTGTGGACCAAAGGAAAAGATGAATACTCACTAGAAGAGAGGTGAATTAGCAGTAGTAGAAATTCCTCAAAGGAAGAGTGATATATATCACTCGTCCTGAGATAGATATATATCTATCTATCTCAAGAGTTCAGTCCATGGTCAACCAATTCCATTGCTTTGGGTCCAAGATCAACCAATTCCATCTGCTTTGGGCAGAATATCGTGGCTGAATCATGTGGACAGGGAAAGCTGCTCACCTCATGGTAACCAGGAAGCAGAGAGAGAGAGAAGGAGAAGTCAGGGGTCAAGATGATTCCCAAGGGATGCCCCCAGTGACCCACCTTCTTCAGCCATGTCCCATCTGCCCACAGTTACCATCCAGTAATCCATATATATATATATATATATGGAGAGAGAGAGAGAGAGAGAGGGAAAAGAAGAAGGAAGAGGAGGAGGAGGAGGAGGAAGAGGAGGAGGAGGGAGGCAGAGATATTCATCAGAAACAATTTATGAAGAGAGGATTCAAGAAAAGCTACAGATTACAATGGGATATTGGAAGCTGGTGGGAATAGGAATAATCACCCATGCATTCATTCATTTATTTAGTCAGTCAATAAGAATTTACTGAGTGCCAGCTATATGCTGGACTCAATCCTGGGGATGCAAAGATCCTTTGTGGATCTCAGAGTTTAATGGCATCAAGTAGCCAGAATGAACATTAACCAAGTAATTACAGAGCTAAGAATTGTCACTCTGGTGCTCTGGAGGAAGGGTCCACCAAAGTATACTAAAGAGGGAAGGTAACAGATGGCTTTCCTGAGCTGAGTAAGGGGGGCAAAGTTTAAAATCTGAAGAATATGTAAAAGCTAACCAGTTAAAGGGAAGAACTGAGAGCATCCCAGACAGAAAGAAAGACATTTGTGAAGACCATAGTGGGAAAGAATGCAATAAGTACAAAAATATGAAGTAGGTGTCATTTCAATGGCAATGGCAGAGAGGATGCTCTATAGTTGAGAATGGAGAGATAAGGAGGTCTCTGATGCACGGGCAATGCTGTAGGACAAGGATTGGAAAAGTACAGCCCATGAGTCAAACCCAGCCCTTCATTTGCTTATAGATAAAATTTTATTTGAACAGAGATGTTGGTTAGGTTTTCATCACTGTGACCAAAATACATGACCAGAACAACTTGGGCCAGGAAAAGACTATTCTAAGTTCACAGTTTCAAGAGTTCAGTCCATGGTCAACCAATGGATGGTAGAATATTGGGGCTGAATGGTGTGGAGAAGGAAAGCTGCTTACCTCGTGGTAACCAGGAAGCAGAGAGAGAGAGAAAGAGGAGTCAGGGGTCAAGATGATTCCCAAGAGGATGCCCACAGTGACCCACCTTCTTCAGCCATGTCCCACCTGCCCATAGTTACCGCCCAGTAACCCATTCAAATTATCAACCCATCAAATGGAATAATCCACTTATTAGGTTTATGATTCTCAGAATCTAATCATTACACTCCTGCATTAGTGCAGGGGCTTCTGGGGGACACCTCATGTCCAAACCATAACAAAAGCCATCCACTTGCTTACACCTTGCCTATGGCTGCTTTTCTACTATAGCAGCTGAAGAGTTACAAAAAAGACTGTCTGATTCTCAAAACCTAATATTTTTACAGGGAAAATTTGCTGACCTAATTATATAATATACTGGGAGCTTTGTCTTTAATGACTAATAGAATTCCATCAATAGAAAAGAAACCTCTGGCTATGGCATGGCTAACTCATTGAACAGGGTCCCCAGAACATGTGGGCTATGAGACACCGAGGCAGCAGAACAGGTGAGAGATGCAGATGTTTTAGGTAGTAATTTACTGTGTTTATGATTTGCATTTCCCTAATGATTAGTGATGTGGAGCATATTTTATGTGATTGTTGATCGTTGGTATATATTCTTTGGAGAAATATCTACTTGAGTATTTGGCTCATGTATAGAATTGGTTTGCTTTTCAATGTTGTTCTGAAGGAGTTCTTTACCATTCTGATCAAATATTTTCCCTCATTCTTCAGGTTACAGATTAAACTCGATATGATCGAATTTATCTATTTTGTCTCTTGTACCCTGAACTTTTGGCATCATAGGAAAAAATTCATGGATGAATACAATCTCAAGAAGTTTTCCTCCTGTTTTGTTCTAAGAATTTTGTAGTTTTAGTTGTTAGACTTAGGTCCTTGACCTATTTAGAATTGATTTTTGCATGTGGTCTAATGTAAAGGGCCAACTTCTTTTTTTTTTTCATGTGGATATCTAGTTTTTCCATTAGCATTTGCTGAAAAGAACATTCTTTGCCCTTCTTGGTCTTGGCATACTTATCTGAAATCATTGACTGTTTCTATAAGGGCTTAATTACGTGCTCACCATTCTATGGGTCTATGTGCATGCTTTATGCCAGCACCACACAGTTCTGATTATTGTACTTTTGTAAAGAGTTTTAAGGTGGTAAGTGTGAGATCTACCACTTTGTTCTTCTTTTTTCAATATTGTTTCTCTACTGCATCCCTTGAGATCCAAATGAATTTCAGGGTGAATTTTTCTATTTCTGAAAAATAGTACCATTGGGATTTGGGTAGAGATTGGTTTAAATCAGTATTGATATCTTAGCAATATCAAATCTTCAGTCCATGAACACAGCTATCTTTCCTTTTATTTGTGTCTTCTTTACTTTCTTTCAATGACATTTTGTAGATTTCGGCACAAACATCTTTTATCTTGTTGGTTAGCTTTATTGCTAAGTATTTTATTCCTTTTGATGGCATTGTAAATGGAATTGTTTTCATGATATTCTTTTCAGATTGTTCTTTGTAAGTGTGTAGGAACAAAACTTACTTGTTTTGATTTTTTATCCTGCAACAAATTGAATTCATTTATTAGTTCTAACAGTTTTTCTGTGTAAACTTTAAGATGGTCTATGTACAAGGCACTATCACCCGTTAATAGAAATGACTTTACTTCTCTCTTTCTCAGTTTTCTTTCTTTTTTTTCTTTCTTTTTCCTTCCTTTCCAGGCCATTGACTCCTTACCAGCGAGGTTTTGCTGGATTTACCTTAATTACTGGTTCACATCCACATTCCCAATTCCTGTACTTCTTCTTGAGCTGCTATGCCTGCCATCTTGAAGTTAAGAATAGGGAGTTTGTGGTAGAGATGGAGAGAAGTAACTGGTTTCCTGTATCGTCAAGAGGCAAAATAATAGTGTTCCATGATGATTTGGAGATGCAAAATAATAGAAAAGAGATCAGGGAAAACTTCTGGTTTCTACCAAGGTAGAAACTACCAGAGAGAATGTATGTCATTCACCAAGGCAGGGGATGCTAGATGAAGGACCATTGTTTTGTTTATTTACTTTTACCAAGGGAAAAGATGATGAGTAAAGTTTGTGTGTGTTAATTTCAAAGCTATTTTGAAAAGCCTAAGAGAAGATGCATAATAGATAGTTGGATATGCAGTTCAGGAACTTAAAAAAGAATTCTAATTACATATAAATCTGCTTCCATGAGTTTGAAATAATAGAACGAACCCAAGGTAATAAATGAAGATCCAAGTTCTGATCGGGATTATTCTGAAAGTACTGACCAAGAAAAAAAAAAAAAGAGTACCTTACAGTCCTTTGTCTCACTGGGGTATGATTTTCCCAACTAAAGGTGGGGAAACTAGAGACTGAGGTATTTCCTACAGGAAGTTACCAAATGGACACCAAAGGGCAGGAGGAGGAAAATATGTCCCACTTGAGGACAGACTATTCTAAGAAGTAAAGAAATAGTTGAGCTGCAGGACCATTCATGGATAAGAATTTCAACAGCAATCATCTCACCCACTCCAGACCTGGCACAGGGGCATCAAGGTTCTCACCAAGCTCACCAATCAGATAAAGTGCTTCTTTATTCAAGGGAGAAAAGACCATGCAGAGAGGGGACTGGAAGTGAATCTTTACTGTGGTTCTCTGTTGGGGAATGGAGACTGAAGTACCATACATTTCCTTTACAGCAGTATGGGGTCAACAGGTGAGGTGTGGTGGGGTGGGTAAAGGCTACCCCTTCATAAAAGATAACAAAATCATAAGCAGACATTTGGGTTCAAAATTATTTTTGTTATATGCTAATTTTGGAAAGGAGAAACTAAGGGACTAAATTTAAATACAAGAAAAATATCTATGCAATTAAATTTTAAGAAGCAAAGTTGGCAGAGAGGGATATATTTTACAAAGTTTGCCTAGAAGTAATTTCCCAGTGCTTGGCTATTCTTGTTTTCTAAGCTGGCGGAAGGAAAAACTTTCTGAGCCTGAGCTTTAAGGTAAATAATAAAGTTTTGGATGCTTTTATCTTGTTCAGACATTCACTGAGGTGAATAGATTTTATGTAATTAATGTACTCAGAAATACGGCATAAGACTATTTTTTATCACTCCTGCAAAACAAGTCCATTCTTTGCTAGTCATTGTGTAGTATGGAGTTATTCTTAGGGCTCAGTTTTGAACTCTTATTATTATGCTGGTTAATCACCTATTGATTATATTTCCAGTGGAAAATATAATGGATTTCTTTGTTATAAAGTCCAATGGCCTTTTGTAAAAGTAACATTTTCTTTTCGTAGTAATGCTAATATGGATTCTCGTTTATTTATAGCTTTAGAGAGCTGCGTACATGCATTTACATAAATACGTATATTTATATATACATATGTATATGCAAGAGGTTTTTACATAAATTAAACTTATACTATATAGTATTATCATTGTTATTATTTCTATGTTACTATTTAACTTGTTTTCTTCAATCTGCAGAGCCTTCTTATGGGCACAGAGAAATCTACTTAACTTTAACAACTGCAAACTAACAGTACTGCTCTTGGATTTATGGCATTTTGTAGTAATTACAACCCAGTGCAAGATTTTAATAATAATTCTTAGCATTTGCAGACTTGTGAAAAAACATTTTAGCTCTGTTTGTTTTTCATAGTAAGATCATAAGAGAAAATGGAGTTTCATATAAAGAGCATTGGACTAGAATGAAACCACAAATTTTTATACTGGGAGACTATGGTCTAGATGATTTCTAATATCCTAATTTAAAAATTATATAAAGGTATAGTAGCAGAACTCCTGCTATTTGTTAAAAATGCATCCCATTTGGCAAGTGGTGAATAGTCAACTACACTCAGCTCCATGGGAAAACTGAAGGACAAAAATAAATGTTACCTCCTACAGAATTTCATTGTAGGGTCATTTCTGGTTTCCCTTTGAAATACGATTTTCAGCAATAAATATTTTCCAAAAAGTACTGATACCATTTAAGAGATCTATTTCATTAAAAATAGGGAGTTAAGAATCTAGGTGGAAATTAATTTTGCGAAACACACATAGAAGAAAAAATGACAAACATAGAAAAATTCATGAGAACAAGTATGGGTGAGAATAAAATATCCGGTGTGTATGATAGGAGAATTAAACCATGGAGTCATTCTGGTTCCTGGCAAAGAACTGTTGCTCCCCCTTGTGGTGAGTGTGGGAAACAGACATCCTGATAAAATATTTCATCCTAGACAGAAAATCATTTTCTGATACACAATCTCTTTGGATTACCATAACACACTGCTTTAAAAAATAAAAGGAAACCATGCACAACCCAAGTGATGGTTCTATCTATGGTATAGTCACCAAGAGGAAAGGGCAGATGATGTTAGATCATTCTTGCCTCATGTCTCTTGTCTTTTGTGGTAGACAGAGCCCAAAAAGCTGACTATGGTCAGCTCTTTTTACTGGTCAGCCAACACATATTTAACAAAAACAAGTTTGTTTACAACCATTTCGTAAGATTGAATAGAATGCAAACTGATTTAAGATAGCCTTCTTTTCAAATAGTGCCATTCAAATGGGAAGGTAAAATACAACCACAGTTTTAAGATCTTATATTCTGTGTCATACTGAATGACTTACAGAGGGAAGATGTAGTGATTAGGAAAGAATCACCAAAGGTGAGGGGCTTTTGCACTGGAACCTGAAGGGAAGAGTGGGTCAGGTAGGGGTGGAATCAATCAAGTAGAAAAACACAAAGAACTGGAAGTTAGCCGATACCACTAGAATTTCTTATAGTTTTAAGGCAAGAAAGAGCACTTGAAGACAGATTTCGCAACCCTGAGCTAAGAGTTTTGAGTTTATTCCATTTATTTTATAGATGAATAATTGTTCAATGTGTTGAATAGAGAAATAGCATATGGTGAATAGTTCAGGAAGTTTGATCTGGAAAACTATGCAAGGCAATTCCCTTAAGTGCATGTAAATTTAAATGTTAAAAGAGATGCAATTATGTAAACCAAATTTGTGCCTCTCTAATCCATTATTCATTGTTGTCTTACTCTTACTCTTTTTTTCTTGTAATATATCATTGCCTGACATCACATTATTATGTATCTCTTTGTTTCTTTGCTTGTGTCACTCACTGACTATAAATTACATGAGGATAGACTCTGATGCTTTTGCTTACTGTTGTTTCTCTAACTCTTAAGACATTTGATAAACAAATGGTGCACACTTGATATTAACGTTTGTTAATATTATAAATAATCTATATAAAAAGACAAGAGACATAAGGCAAGAATGACCTAATGTTGAGCTATTAACACGATACATCTTAACCTGGGGTAGAAGGAGGAGAGCAAAGAAAGAGACACTTGATATTTTGAATAATGAAGAAACTAGACTTGATAACACTCTGAATATTTCTGGTGAGGGAAAAGGAGCAATGTCAAACTGCTGAGTCTTCAAGATCATGCACCTGGAGAATGGTGGTAGCATTTACAAACAATGTGCAGTGGCTAGATGACAGATTATGCTCTTGACAAAAAGATTATAAGTTGAGGGACATTTAGAGACATGTGAGTAGAACTTGAGAGGCAGATCAGAGCTGGATATTATGCAGCCTGGTAGAGATGATAGCAAAAGCTCTGAGCTAAGATCTCAGTGTGCTAACCTCTTGAAGTGAAGAAGAGGACAGGGAACTGAAACTTTAGATATATAAGCCCTTTCCAAAAACTGATTTTCAAAAATTCCTCTTCCTTTTTCCAGATTATTTCTTTGATATTTTATTATTTGTATTTTATTCAGAAATTCTGGGTATTAACCCCTGTCCAATGTGTAATTTGCAAATATTTTCTCCCAGTCTGCATCTTCACTCAGTTGATTGTTTCCATTGCTGAGCAGTTTCTTTTTTCTTTTTATATTTTTTTGGGGGGTACCAGGGATTGAATTCAGGGGCACTCCACCACTGAGCCACATCCTCAGTCCTATTTTATATTTTATTTCGACACAGGGTCTTACAGAGTTGCTTAGCCCTTCACTGTTGCTCAGGATGCCTTTGAACTCAAGATCCTCCTGCCTCAGCCTCCAGAGCCGCTGGGATTATAGGCATGGACCACAGTACCCAGCAGTTTTTTAAAAATTTGATGTCATCTCATTTGTCTATTTTTGCTCTTTTTGTCTGCACTTTTGAGATTTTATCTAAAATGTCATTAGCCAGATGAATGCCATATAGTATTTCCTTATGTTTTCTTCTAATAGTTTTATAGTTTCATGTCTTAAATTTGTCTTTAATCCCCTTTGAGTTATTTTTGTGTGTATGGTAAGAGATAGGGATTTAGTTTCATTCTACTGCATTTGGATATTTCCCAGCATCATTAATTGAAGAGACTCTTCTTTCTCCATTGTGTTTTTGGTGACTTTGTCAAAACTTGGTTGGCTGGAAATGTCTGGGTTTAGTCCTGGACTCTCTATTCTACTCTGTTGTTCTGTGTGTTTGCCCTTGTGCCAACATCATGTGGGTTTAGTTATGATAGCTTTATGGTATAAAGTCAGGAAATGATACCTCTACTTGTATACATTTTGCTCAAGATGAATTTGGCTATTTGAGGTCCTTTATGGTTTCATATATATATATATATATATATATATACTCTATTTCTGTGGAGAATGACTCTGGAAATGGGGGAATAGCAATGAATCTGCAGATCGTTTGGGGTAGATGTTGGCCAGTTTTCCATCACCATGAACAAATATGTAAGATAATCAACTTAAAAGAAGGAAAGATTTATTTTTTTTGCTCATGGTTCCAAGATCTCAGTGCATGATTGGCCCAGCAGCTTTGACCCTGTGGAGAGGAAGTATATCATGGCAGTGGGAGCATGTGGCAGAGGGGGCTGCTTGACTCCTTCAAGGGCATGGTGCCAGTGTCCTCAATTCTTTCCACTAGGACTGACTTCCTACAAATTTCACCACACCTAATCCTGCCAAAGAATGGTGACCAGGCCTTTAACATGAATCTTCAAGGGGCATTTAAGATCCAAACTACAGAAGAAAGGATGGACATTTTAATAATATTCATTATTTCAATCCATGAATATGGGATATCTTTTTATTTATTTGTATGCTCTTCAATTTCCTTAGTCATTTCCCCCAAAATATAGAAATATCAAATACATGATATAGATGCTCAACATCACTGTCAGAGAAATCTAATCAAAACCATCATGCAACATACCTTATTCCAGTTAGCAACATTATTATCAAAAAGACAAAGAATATCAGTTGTCAGTGAAAATGCAAAGAAATAAGAACTCTTAGGTACTTCTGGGAATGGAAGTAAGTTATAGACACTAGCATGGAGCTTCTTCAAAAAATTAAAAATAAACTGTAACTTGATACCACAATACCACTCCTGGGTATATATCTAAAGGAAATGAAATCAGTATGTCTAAGATATCTGCACTCTTATGTTTATGGCAGCTCTATTCACAATAACCCAGATATAGAGTGTACCTAGATGTCCATCAAACAATGAATGAAGAAAACATGGTACACATACCCAATAGAGTACTATGAAGTCTTCAAAGAAGGAAATCCTGTCATTTGCAGCAACATGGATGAGCCTGGAGGATAATGTGTTCAGTGAAATAATCCAGGCACAGAAGGAGAAATTCTGAATGACCTCACTCATATGCGGTGTCTAAAATAGCTGAGCACAGAGGAGTGGTTACCAGAGAGAGAGGGGGGAGCTGAGAGGCATGCAGAGGTTGTTCAATGGGTACAATGTTACTGTTGGTGAGAAGAAATAAGTTCTGGTGTTCTAATGCACACTAGGATGAACTATAGCTAACAATAATGCATTGTGTATTTTAAAACAATAATGCATTGTGTATTTCAAAATAGCTAGAGGAGAGAGTTTTGCATGTTTTCACCACAAATAAACATTAAATGTTTAAGGTGATAGATATGGAAATTACCCTGACTTTCTGATTTCATAATACATTCAAGTGTGGAAGCATCACATTGTACAACTACATGCCAAAAAAAAATAAAAATGAAATAAGAAAAACAACTGACCTTGGGTACCATGTCCCATTCATAATGTTTTATTCATCTCACACATACATCTTGCATTCTGAATAACATACATGATATGGAGATTAGGAGGAACTCAAATCTAGTAGGGAGAAAGATCAAAAGGAAAATATTTACACATATGAGCTATCTAAGTGAATAAAAATCACTCATTCAGTCATATGTAAACCTCAAGTTGCCAGATCTTACAATCTTCCAAGACAAACTGAATTTTTATATGAGAATTGTTAATACCTAAATATAGGGCATTGATTTAAATGTGTGGGCCAAACTAAACATGCTTGCTTGCCAGATTTAATTTGAAGCCTGTCCTATTATAATCTCAGTCAAGGAGAAATTTTGTATTCTTCTTAAACCTGAAATTGTACAGTCTCAGGGAGATTTGATTTTAGCCCTATGAGAATCAGATCGAACAATTTGTTAGGAAGGAGTGGTTTTGAAAAGTTATTGTATACTGGGAGAATGCTCTTGTTAGTAAGCCTTAATGTTTATTTATTTTTCAAATAATTAGAGACCCTACAGTATAGGAATTCAATAAATAATGGTGCGTAAACTAGACAAATCAATATTTTAAGGGAACTTTTAATCAAGTAGGAAAGGATACAAGATTCTTACCTATTGAAGGAAAACCTTAGTTAAAATAAATAAATAACTGGTATATTGACTGAAACTGCTTTACTATTAATGAGAAAGTAAGTAAGTGGTAGGGAAGACAATTTTTAGTAAAGCATTTATCTGTATGTATTACTTGGGGAAGGGGAATAGACATGACAAAAATGGCCCCAGAAATATCTACTGGGTATAGAAAAAAGTAAACAAATGAAGAATATAATACATAATATTTTTATCTGTAGGAAATAATGGTGAAAAACAAATTTGAAACAAAGACCGATTAAATAAACAGCTTTCAAGATTTCTTGATGATGTCATAATAAACTATTTTCCTTTTCCATACTGTATAAAAAAGGAAACTCACAATGATGTATGCACAAACACACACACTGATGAAAGACAAAATTACAACTCTAATTTCTCAGGTCTTAATCGACTGTATTTGTGATTCTAGAATCAGAAGCAGTCTGAATCAGAAATGGTTCAGAATGCTGTGCTCCACCAAATAGGCAGGTTATTATTATTATAGTCAACACAAAGGAAATGACATACAGCAAAATGAGGTCCAGAGACAGCCCTACTGGTCACAGCTTTTACCTGACTGACTTGGATGTGGTATGCACAGGTAGCCACTTATGACTGGCTGAGACCCAACTACTTGCTACAGAAGTAGGATGCACAGTCCGCACATCACACCATTTGCTACATGTAGAGAAACTTTTAGGTCCAACTTAAAATAGGTACAGAGACATCTAAGACCAACCTAATTATACATACAGTAAAACTAAAATTTCACATCAATATTTACATTGACTATAATATCTTAAAATATTTTTTCAACCTGCTTCATTTCATTTTTTAAGGTACTGATCATGACTTGCTAATGAGCTAAACCCACATCTTTGAAAACAGTGGGCTGAATAAAATAACCCCATGATCACTTGCTCCTTAATTCTTTTTTTAAAAATTTATTTTTATTTTCATTTTTTTATTTTTACAGACTGCATTTTGATCCATTGTACACAAATGGGGTACAACTTTTCATTTCTATGGTTGTACATGATGTAGATTCATACCATTCATGTAATCATACATGTACATAGGGTAATGATGTCTGTCAGGTCATAGGCTTTCCAGGCCTTGGTTTTGAAAATGTATAGTAATATATGAAATATGCATATTTCTTATGTTACTTAGATGACAGAATTCAATCGTTTCATTATATTCTTTTCAATTTGATACCACTTTGTATTTAAGAAACTATGTTTATTTCCAGGACTTATTTTACCCATAAAAATCAGGCTAATTATAATTTTGAAAAAGAATAAACAAACTAAAATTTTAAAGTAAGTGGATTCCATATAAATTTATGTCGCTACTTATATAACTTACGTTTGTATTTATGCAGGGAACTCATGACCAAAATAGCAATGATAACTCATAGTATTAAAAACACGTGGTAATACTGATTTTAGAAAAATTAGCCCAATGTATGTAGAGTTTTGAAAATACATAGGTTATTTTTTAGGGTTTTTATTATTAAAGTTGATTCGTGGTATCTTTTTCTTTCAAAATACTCTTCAACTAGTTGGATTTTAAAATAATTAGGAGAACAGATTATTATATAGAAGTCACCATCTATCTGCAAAGTTTTCAGGAGGTGAATTTCTAGAATGTAAGGGAGTTTGATTATCAAGTTTGTATTATGTTCTTTAGAAAATTTTTTGTGTAAATTGAAATATTATAGAATGAAGCCAGGCACAGTGGCACATGCCTGCACTTCCAGCAGCTCAGAAGGCTGAGGCAGGAGGATTGCAAGTTCAAAGCAGCCTTAGTAACTCAGCAAGGCTCTAAGCAACTTGGCAAGACCCTGTCTCAAAATAAAATATAAAAAGGGCTGAGGTTGTGGCTGGTGGTTGTACCCAATCCCTGGTACCAAAAAAACAAACAAACAAAAAAAAAGAGTATAGAATAAAAATGATACTTTCATATAATGTGACAAATTGTTAGGGGGAAAAAAACAAAGAGTTATTAAAAAATCAAGTAAAGTAAGGAAACTAATAATCCAAGGCATACAAAATATATTGATAAAGTTTTCCATTAATCCAAATCATTGAATTGCATTTCCCACATAATAGATAATAAACATGCATTTCCTATAACAGGCTATTTGATTTCCTACCTTCACATTCCAATGTATGGTAGAGACTAGAGTAAATCTTGAGTAATATTTATACACATTGTTAATCTTAACCTTTGTTAAAGATACCATATGATAAAATCTGTAATTAATTGTGATGTCAAGAATGAAATTGGGAATGCAGTGTCTGGATTTCTGCTAAAATTCAAAATATGGTCCCAACTTCAAATAGTTGTGTAATTTTCTGTACTATCAGTAGTCCTTCCTGGCAAAAATGCCTCTAACTAACCATGAGAAAACAACAGGTAAGCCCATATTTAATGACAATCTAAACATGAACTCTTCTGAAGTATTGAAGGCATGAAGACAAGGGAAAATTCTAACTCTTCTAGATTGTAGGAGCTTAGAGAAATGTGACAGCTAAATGAAATGTATTTTTCTCCTACTATAAAAAATTCTTGAACAATTTAAGAAGGATACTCCTTTTTCAATATCAACTTCTTGATTTTTAATAATTATGCTGTGGTTATATGAGAATGTCTGATATTTGGAAATGTACTCAAATAGAGCAGGATAGATTCTAAAACTTACTTGTAAAAGTTTGAAGAAAGAATGATAAAGGTAAAGTTATTAGAAATGTTACCATTTGGGGAAACTGTTCTAACAACACATGGAGGTTCTTTTCAGTATTCTTACAAAAAATCCATTGGACTACAATTGACTCTCTTAAAAAATAGGGCATAATCATACTGAGCTGGAAAAGTTTGTACTCAGAATTAAATGAAATAACTTATGCAATGCTGAGAATCCTCCTTGAAAATTGTGGTTATTAGATATTTCTGCAATTATACAATATTCTAGAAAAACCTACATTTTCAATAAAAAGCACACACACAAAAGAACATACAACACACACATAGAGACACATACAAAAGTGTGTCAACAGGGCTTATAAGAAAAGCAAGGCTAGAGGCAGACTAGACAAAATACATTTTTATTTCTAAGTAGGCAACTAAGAAAAATAATTAAAATCCCAATAAAAATTTTAACACACCTAAATCTCCAGTGGCAGTTCCACTCTTGGCAGTCTTAATCCCTGATTGCTAAGGCTGTTGAACATTTTTATTCATATATTTATTGGCCATTTGTATTTCTTCTTTTGAGAAATATCTTCTTTTGAGAGATATGTTAGAATTCCTCCAGTGTTACCCAGGATTGCTTTGACTATTCTGAATCTTTTATTTCTTACGTAAGAATTTTAATACTTTCTTCTTTTTCTGTGAAGAATCGTCATTGGTATTTTGATAAGGAGCTCACTGAATTTGTATAACATTTTTGGTAGTATGGCCATTTTGACAATATAAATTCTGCCTATCCAAGAATATGGAAGGTTTTTCCATCTTCCAAGGTCTTCTTCCATTTCTTTCTTCAGTATTCTATACTTTCCCTGTAGAAGTTATTTCTCCTCCTTGGTTAGATTATTCCTAAGTATATTATTTTATCTTTTGAGGTTATTGTAAATGGGATAGTTTTCCTGATTTCTCTTTCAGCAGATTCATTATTGCAGGAAAAGAATTACACTGATTTTTGTATGTTGAACTTGAATACTGCTACTTTGCTGAAGTTGTTTATGAACTCTAGAAGTCTTCTTACGGAGTTTTGGGTCTTCCAGATAGAGGAACACATCACCAGCAGAGATAATTTGACTCCTCCTATTTGTATCCCTTTAATTTCCTTCTCTTTCCTGATTTTTCTGGCTAGACTTTTAAGAACTGTATTGAATGGCGGTGGTGAGAGTAGGCATAATTCTCTCATTCCTGATTTTAAGGGAAGTGCTTTCAGTTTTTGTTCATTCAATTTTTTGTTGGCTTTGGGTTTATCATGTATAGCCTCTGTAATGTTAAGGTAAGTTCCTTTTCTCCCTAGTTTCTCCAGTGTTTTTAGCATGAATGGGTGTCAGTGTTTTTTTGCTCTATTCAGATGATCATGTGATTGCTTCCTTAATTCTATTTAGGTGGTGAATTACATTTATTGATTTGTGTATGTTGAGCCTATCTTGCATTCCTGAGATAAAACTCACATGATTGTAGCATACTATCTCCTTAATATTTTATTAAAGATTTTTGTGTCTGTATTCATTGGTCATATTGGTGTGTAGTTTTCTTTCCTTGTTGTGTCTTTGAGTTTGGTATCAAGGTGATACTGGCTTCATCAAATGATTTTGGGAGTGTTAGCTCCATCTCTTTCATGGAATAATTTCAAGAAGACTGGTATTAGTTCCTTCTTTAAAGATCCAATACAGCTCAGCTCCATCTGATTCCAGACTTTTCTTTGAAGACTTAATTGTTGCTTTAATCTCATTGCTTGATATTGGCCTGTTTGGGTTTTTTTATCCTCATGGTTCAGTTTGGGTGGGTTACATATGTCTATGAATTAATGTCTTTCCAGCTTACTGGAGTATAAATTTTCATAATAGTTCCTAATGAGTCTCTGGGTTTCATAAGGGTCTGTGGTGATATCATATTTTTCATCATTAATTTTATTGATTTGATTTTTCTCTTTCTTTGGTTTGGCTAAGGGCTTATCAATCTTGGTATATTGTTTGTATTTTCAAAGAACCAACTCTTTGTTGCTTTGATTTTTGTTTTGTGCTTTTTCTCCATTTCATTAATTTCACCTCTGATCTTAATTCTTTTCTGTATTCTACTGACTTTGGAATTAGTTGCTCTTGCTTTTCCAGGGCCTTGAAGTGTAACATTAGATTATTTATTTGAATTTTTTTTTAGTAGTCACTTAATACTCTTAGAACTGCCTTCATATTGTCCCAGAGATTTTGATATCTTGTATCTCTGTTCACCTTTGTTTCTAAGAACTTTTTGATCTTGCCCCTAGTGATCGCTATGATCTCTTTTGATCTCTATGATCTATTCCTCTTTCAAAATTATATTATTTAAACTCCAGGTGTTAAAAGATTTGTTTTTTTTAAATCTTATTACTGATTTCTAATTTTATTCCATTATGATCTGATAGAATACAAGGAGTTAACTCTAATTTATTTTCTGTGTGTCAAGACTTGCTATTTATCCTAAAATGTGGTCTATTTTTATTTATTTATTTATCTATCTATCTATCTATCTATCTATCTATCTATCTATTGGTACTGGGGATTGAATTCAGGGGTACTCAGCCACTCAGCCACATCCCTAACCCTTTTTGTATTTTATTTAGAAACAGGATCTCAACGAATTGCTTAGGGCATTGATAAATTGCCAAGACTGGCTTTGAACTCAAGATCCTCCTGCCTCAGTCTCCCAAGCCACTGGGATTATAGGTTGCATCATTGTGCATGGCAAATGTACTCTATTTTAGAGAAGGTTCCATGTGCAGCTGAAAAAAATTTAATTCAGTTTTTGATGGATGAACTAATCTCAAGATATCTGTTAGGTCCATTTGATTAATAGTATTTTTCAGTTCTGAAGAATCTTTATTAATTATATCTAGATGAATTAGGTATTGATGGGAGAGATGTGTTAAATTCACCCAGTGTTATTGTATTGGGTCTATTTGATTCTTTTTATTGAGTAGGGTTTCTTTTATGTACATAGGAGTACCAATGTTAGGGGCATAAATATTTACAATCATTATATTTGTTTTTAAATGATTCCCTTAAATGTAAAGTGACCTAATTTTTTTTTCTATCTTCTGATTAATTTTGGTTCAAGGTCTACTTGTCAGGTATGAGAGTATCTCTCCTGCTTGCTTTCAGTCTCCATTCACATGATATGTTTTTTCCATCCTTTCACCTTCAGCCTATGGATATCTTTGCCAATAAAGTGAGTCTTGTAAATAACATGTGGTTAGGTCTTGTTTATAAATTTATTCTACCAATCTATTTTCTTTTGATTGGAAAGTTGAGACCATTTATGTTCAGTGTTATTATAGAGAGATGATTTTTATTTCCTGCCATTTTGATTTTTTCTGATATTTAATTCAGACTCAATTCTCTTTTAATTGAATACTGCTCTAGTAAGATTCATCCATATGTTGGCTTTTAAAATTTCTTATTTCATTGAGTATGTTTTGTATTGCTTGCTTGGTGGTTGTGAATTCTTTTAGTTTATGCTTATAATGGAAAACTTTTATTTTATCTTTGTTTTAGTCAGCTTTTTCACTATTGTGACCAAAGGACCTGATAAAAACAATTTTAAAGAGGTAAAGTTTATTTGGGGGCTCACAGTTTCAGAGATCTCAGTTGATATAAGGCTGACTCCATTCCTTGGGGTCTGAGGTGAGGTAGAATATCATGATGGAAGAGTGTGGTAGAGGGAAGCAGCTCAAGACATCACACCAGGAAGGAGAGGGAGGTGGGGAGGGAGGGAGATTCTATACTTGCCGGGGATAAATACACACCCCAAAGGCCCACACCCAGTGATCAAACTCCTCCAGCCACACCCCACATGCCAATAGTTACTACCCAGTTAATCACTATCAAAGGATTAATGCTGATTAGGTTAAAGGTCTTATAACTCAAACACTTCACCTCTATCAATGCACCTCCTTGCATTTTCTCACACTTGAGCTTTTGGGAGACACCTAATATCTAAATTATAACAAAATAGTTTTGCTGGCTATAGCAATCTTGGTTGGCACCCATTTTCTCCCAAGACTTGGAATATATCACTCCATATATATCACTCCATATATCACTCCATATATCACTCCATGTCCTTCTGGCCTTTAGGGTCTGGGTTGAGAAACCAGAATAAAATCTAATTGGCTTACCTCTAAATGTGACCTGTTGTTTTTCTCCTGTGTCTTTTAAAATTTTCTCTGTGTTCTGTATATCAGGATTTAAATATAGTGAACATTGGAGAGGATTTTTTTTTATCTTGTCCCTTTGCGGTTTTAAGTACTTCTTGTATTTGGATTTTCATCACATTCCTTAAGGGTTTGACCATTTTATGATACTGTTTTATTGAAAAGGCTTGTGCATTTCTTTAGTTTACTTCTCAGTGCCTTTTTCTACACCATGATTCTTATATTTGGTCTCTAAATGTTATTCCAGATTTCTTGAATATTCTGGTCATGGTCTCTTAACATTTTCTTCATTGTTAACTTTATTTTTAAGACTATTTGCTTTGTCTTTGAGACCTGAGACTCTGTCTTCTATGTGGTCTAATCTATTGGTGATGCTTTTCAATTTGATTTATTGAGTCATTTCCAAGATTTATATTTGGTTATTTCTTAGAAATTCTCTTTATTGAAATGATCTTTCATGTCCTGTATTTCCTCTCTTAATTCATTTCTTACATCTTTTAGTTCATTGAATATTTTAACTCTGAACTTTCTGAATTCTTTATTCAACATTTCCCCTATGTGGTGCGAATGAGATCAGTTGTTGAAGTGTATGCTGCTTGCAGTGGCTTGTTCCTTGGCTTTTTCGTATTGTTCTTATGGCTACCCATTTGCTGAGATGATTATCACTGTTGCTTTTATGCAAAGTCTATTTAGTGAGTTTCTCTGTCTTAAGGGCCCCATGCTGGGTGAATATCCAAGTATAGATACTCCCACTCAATCTGCATCCTTTGCAATGTTCAATATTCAGCACCAGTTTGAGAGAGGACACCAAATCTTATTAACTGCAATCACTTCAGAGCAAACACATGTATTGGTCAACCTTATGCAAGGAAATGTATTGAACACTCTCTCCACAGTTCCTTGAAACCCAGTATAAAATTGTAATAATGTTCTTAAATAGGTTGAGGAATGTGTTAAGGAAAGTAAAATTACTATTACAATATCTAGGGTCTTAAAAGAGGAGAAGAGAAAAAATGAACAAAGAAAAAAGAAAAGAAAAGATAGAAAAATAATACAAAGAAGATAAAAGAATAAAAATGACTAGGGTTCAAGGCAGGAGCAGGTAATATGAGAAGAAAAAAGAGACTAACAGGAGCAAGTGGAAACTTGAGCTATGAAAGCAAATTTAGAAAGGATGATTCCAGGTAATGGTTTAAAACATTGGAGGAAATATGATCAATTGATTTGAGGACATCAATATTGAATAATAAGGGAACATTTTAAAATTCAATATGAAAAGTAATATCTGAAATATCAAAACTGACATTAGGATTATTTACGATATTCCATATCAAGTTGGGGAGATTTTTTATTAAGTCTTCCTGATTTGGATTTCGTCAGGATTTGGGACCTTTAGAAGATACTCACCACTCCTTGGTTTTACCTCTAAGTTTCCCTGGGTGTGGGGGTAGTGATCACACCAGCTCACCTCTGTTACAATTCTAGAATACCCACTCCAATCTTTAGTAGTGTCCAGGTACCTACTAGCTTTCTGCTGGGTCAGGGGCGATGACCCTTAATGTCTGTGACTTAGCATCCTCCTTGTTGGGAGGGATGTAGTCTTGTGTACCTTGCTGAAGAAAAGCTTGATGTGTCTAATGCTGTCAAAACCAGGGTGGGATCCCAATGTGTATTTTGGAGATTGCAGAGTGTAGTGGTCTAAGGTAGAGGTCTATTTGATGTGGCAGTGGGTAACCCCTGTCAGGGGGTGTTTTGGAACTGTAGCCCCTCTGGAGTTAACCTCATGGGTTGTTGGCTTGTATCTGGGCACACTGGGGTGGTAGCTGGTGTTTGTGGGTGCTCCTTGGTAAAGCCCTATGTAGGTTTTACTGCCATTGTGTATGTAGAACATTCTCCATTGGCTGCTTTCATTTATTCTCAGGAAAGACCTTCTGTGGTTTCATGCATTTGAAAGAGGATCAAGTTGTCTGACAAGTATGGTGCTGACAGCTGTGGATCTGCCTATACATGCTGGGGCATAGGAGGTGCTTTCCTGGTTGCTACGGTATTGTCTCCAGTTGGTGCCTATTTGTTAATCCAGAGGCTCAAAACTGTGTTTGGAGCTTTTTGTGTCTGCTGGCTGCTTTTACAGTGTGGGGACCCAGGGTGCAGAAGTCTCAGGGCTACTGCTGACTGCCGTGGAATGCTGAACACTGGTTTCCCTCTGTTCAAATTGCTTATAGAGGTCCTATCTAAGGGCATGGTGGCTATTTGAAGTGGTGGGGCTGGTGAATGCAGGCTCTCTATGGGTGGTCTGTACCATACAAGCCTCTGTTTTGGCTGCTGTGGATCCCTGGGGTATTGTCCTATGACTGGGGTAGAGTGTTAATTGACCTACCTTTATCTGAAGTCCTATGGCTGGTGGCTGTGAACCCCCAAACACCTGCTCCCTTCCACTGGGGCTTCTTTGTAGTGGCCTGCCCTGTCTCTGCATTTGGTGGCTGTCTACAGCTGAGAGGCCTGTGAATGCAGGTTCTCTGTGTGTCTTTTGTGGCACAGAAGCCTCCATTCTGGCTGGTGCAGCTCACTGGGGTTTTCTCCATAACCCTGAGATAGGTAGGATGTAGGTTGACAATCAGTTGGCCTGAGCTCCAGCAGAGACTGTAGAGAGTTCTGGGTTGTGGTTAGCACTTTCCCAAAGTGATTTACTCTTGGGTCAGCTTCACCCACTTTCCTTATCTGAAATAAGGGGGAGGGGATTTTGGTAACCAGTGAACCCTTTATAAGTTCTGTCTGGATGAATTACTGAGATGATCCACTTCAGAATAATTCCCTATGGCTTTATTTGTTATTATCTGTAGGCAGAGGGAAGCTGAACTGATTTAATTTCTCCTAGGGAGATTGAATCCTTGGTTCTCTACAACATGTTGCCCCACTGGCATAGCTTTTTGAGCACAATTGAGGCTGAACTGTGTGTCCTCTTCCACTGTCTTTGCTATTCCTGTCACATTTTAACTTGGTCTGCTTTTTTTCCCAGCCATTGTTAAGGAATTAAGTTTCCGGGCTCTTCCTCTCCCTCTTCTTCTCTGTTACTCCTCCTTACTGACCCCATCATGAACAGGGTTTGAGGTCAAAATGTCCTTTCCTTATTTTCTGATCCAGTATCCAAACTCCAAGTCCCTCCTAGTCTCAAGCTGTCCAATATTGAGTTTTAGAATGTTTACTCTGTCACACATCTCTCTGATCATCTGTTCTTTGACTGTTTTTTCTTTTTGAGGGCTGTGGAGGTGTTGAGGGTTGCTACCTAGATTAGCTCCACCATCTTTAAGATCAAGTATAGACCTTTTGCTCAATACTTTTTAAATTTTCAAAACTTGAGATCAAATGTTCTGGGAAATTCTTCATTCATATTCTTAGTTTCAAAAATTAGCTGTGTGGAAAATAGTCATTAATTAGCCATGAAATCTTCTTCAGGATTTAATCTACCTTTCTTTCTTTCTTTCTCCCTCCCTCCCTCCCTCCTTCCTCCTCCTCCCTCCTTTCCTTCCTTCCTTCCTTCCTTCCTTCCTTCCTTCCTTCCTTCCTTCCTTCCTTCCTTCCTTTTTTCCTTCCTTCCTTCTTAGGTCTTGCCATATTGATGATGATTCTGAGAGAAATTTTAGGCTTACTTAATTCAAAACATTAATATGTCAGGCAACACTATAAGTTGAATGAACTTGACTTCTTGAAAGAGAAAAAGCATAATTCCTCTAAGAGACATGAACAAATTTCTTTTAAGAAAACATGCATCGTGGGAACATTGTAAGTGTATATGAGTAAGTATGGGCAACTTGAAGCAGAAATAGCATTTTAAAGAATAGAATAAACTCTCTCCTGAGAGTCTTAGAGTAGTAAATGGAATAATAAAGGGCCATCTTCTGGAAATAGATGAGTCCTTCTTAGAAAGGGGGAATGAGATACCTTCTTGAGTTGGTCTCCAGCCCTCTAAACAAATTCACTCCATTCTCAAGTCAAGTCCAGAGCTATTAGTATAGTCACAGTAATTACTCCTAGGGTCTAGTACTTTTTAAAATTGTTTATATCAACGAAGAGTGGCTTTTATATTCATTTAAGACAATTTTAGATATTTAAACATTGCAGTAAGAAAAGGTTAAACAAAAAATTTCATATTATGCAGCTCCAAAATATTTAGAACCAATATATAAATAAAAGATTAATTTTTTTTTGAAAACTGACAAAAGGAGAAATTGGGAAAGAATTTTGATCACATGTTCATTTTTTTTTCTAGTTACATTGACCTTCAGGTGACTGAGGAACACATAATAGTAAGTTGGAACTACATTAGGATTTTAAGAACTAAAGAATCTCAATTATTTTTTGACTAAAGAATTTCAGTCATGTTTTATTGTGGTAACACACATAACAAAAACTACATTTTAAACTCCTGTTTCTTTTTGTTTGTTTGTTTGTTTTGGGCTGTACTGGGAATAGAACCCAGAAGTATTACCAATGAGCTACATTGCCAGCTGTTTTATATAGGGTCTCACTTTTAAAGTTGACCTCAAACTTGCAACCCTCCTGCCTTAGCCTCTTGAATCTCTGGGAGTACAGGTATGTGACAACATGCCCGGCCATTTTAACCATTTTTAAGTGTATAGTTAAGTGATAGTAAGTACTTTCACATTGTGCAAACATTACCACCACCCATCCCCTGAACACTCTTCACCTTCACATGCAGTTATGATGTATTCAATGAGCCCAAACACAGATGCATGAGGAATTAAAGAGAAATTCATTTATGCTGCCTTTACTTTCATTTTTAACATTTTCCTCTTATTATTTGTTATGTAAATTAATATTTAATGAATTCACTGAGTGCTTTTTTTTGTTTTTTTGCCTTTACTTTTAATGTGTTCATTAATAATTTTTCAAATTAATGTGAAATTTGTTGGCATACAAATATACAGCATTTGAAAGAAAATGCTGCACTTTTTGGAAATTGTCTGAGTGAAAAGTTTAACACAGCACAGAATATGCCACATACCAAACGTTATCCATCTGAAGGTAAAATTAATTGCATGGTTTCTACAGTGGAAAATTGGATCCTCTATGAATGAAAATAAATTAGGTGCTATTAAATTAGAATTTGTATTTTATCAAATCAAGTGAAAGAAGAAAATATTCTTCCTTTCAACTTGAACTCTTACAAATAAAAATGTGAAAATCTGATAATGCTTTGTAATTTTTGAGAAAATAATAGTTTTTTTTTGTCTTGTGGAATAGATATACTTTTTTTTTTCCTTTCATGAATCATCATCTATTTTGAAAGTCTTCTTTAAATTTATCATGGGGCTTTCAATATTACACTTCCTGCTATAGCAACAGCATAATATTAATTATAATAGCAATTGCAACTACCATGAATTGAAAGCCTGTTATAAGTGAGAATTTGACATATTTGTGTAGTCATCAGAGAATCCTGCAAATGAAAGAAACCAAGCTTCAGAAAGGACAGATGATTTACCCAAAGTCACACACTAGGATCATGCTGTATCTCATTTTGTATACACTTTGGCATTAAGAATCTCATATTTTCGCTTAAAGCCAGCATGCCTTTCATGTAAACATAACTGGACAGGCTTGCCAGTTCCACTTATAATTTCCTTTGGTTTGTAAATTCAAGGGCAAGGGCAATATTTTTGCCACATTCTCACTCTTCCCACAGTGACCAGACAAGTCAGTTCATTCTACAAGCATCAGTCCCTTTTCTTGGGGAGGTTTCCATCTCACTAAATTTGTGTCTTCAAATAATGTTAAGGTTTTCTCATCAACTATGAGAACACAAGTAATACTGTATATAATAAAGACATAATTGAATAAGTATAGAAAATACAGAAATGGCATACTGATTAAAAACCTTGATTTATAAAATCATGATTAAAAATCTTAGTAGGTTAATTTTTTATTAATGCTCACTGTAAAAAATTAAATCAATGTGGTAAAGTATGAAGAAAAAAGTAGACATCCTCCTAAACCCTCACAAACAGATGAGAATTTGCTTCCAGATATTATCTCTTTATGAATTATGAATATATGTGTGTTTGGGTGCATGTGTAATTTTATATAGATTAGTTCTTCCCATGCATGTGGTGTGGTGTCTACTTTCCTATTTAGCAATATGGCAGGGACATCTTCCATGGTTATAAATATTGAGCTGCCACTATCATTTTTAATGTCTGCAAAGTATTCCTTGTATAAAGTGCTATTTTGAAGAAAATTTAGGTGGTTTCAAAATTCTGTCATAAACAATGCTGCAATTAGCATCTTTGTGCATACATTTTGATTCCCTTGGCTGATTATCTCTTCAAGATAAATTCCAAAAAGTTTGTTGCCTGGGTAAAAGGGAGAAGCATGAAGTTGCAGTATAAAATAGTAAGATACTCTATTAGAAAAGGGAAACACATTATTGAAAATTTATCTTCATCAACAATCATTCACCAAAGTTTACAATAATATGTAAATCCATTTATATTTTTATATAATATATTGTTAAATAATTATTGAGTTGTATTGAACAGAAGATTTTCCCAAGGTTTTATGGTCCTTTTGTACTGTGGACACTCTTCTAACACAGGCATCAACTTTCACTGCCACAATTGCCTACTGTTCTGAGGTCCCAGATGGGAGTCCCAGTGATTTGCCATCAAACTGTAAATCTCACACCTGCTCAATTCAGACACCTCAGACACTAACAAGATGGTGGGCCAAAGGAGTGATTCATAGAGTCAGATAGATTTAGACAGTCATATAGGAATACCTTCCAGAGATCTGTGTGAGCAACATCCTACACCTACAGCTCCAGCAAGATATCAATCCAAAGAGTCTGATGTGAGGTTCAAAAATAGCTTAAAACTCACATTTTTTTGCTTCCTTTTCCTATAAATTGTCACTCCCCTAGTGATTATCATGAAGTCTCTCTTATTATTCCATGTGCTGGTTTATAATAGTAAAGAAATGGCTGGATTTTTGTAGAAGGAAAGAAATAGATAAATAATGTATTCTGTATTTTTTCACAATGTTTTCCTTTAGTTTTTGCATCAAATTTTATTTAATTTATCAAAATAGGTAGCAGAATACTTGTTTTCTATATGCAAAAGAAACTTAAGCTGCTTTTGGAAAAGAGTCCAATGTCTTCATCTGAGCCTTCATGTCTGCACACTGTTTTTACGATGGTGATGATATATATATGTACGGTGGTAATGGGACAGTCCCAGGGTTGAAGGATGATCATAATGGAAGTGCCATGTTCATAGACATTGTAAGTCCTCTGTGTTGATATAGACATTTGTGTTTGTGGAGTTTTGGTTTTATAATAGTCATTTTGATAAGACAAAATGAAAAACATAAAATAAAGTTTCTACTGGGGAAGGCAGATGGCAAATCTTCCTAATATCAACCTTCTCTAGAAATCTTCCCTCCATTTAAAACTTTAAATTCAAATTTAATAATATTGCTCTGGTATGGTAGGAATTTAGACTTGCATGACTGGTTGACTGCAGGAAGCAATTTATCAAGATGTTAAACATCCTTACAAGGCCAGCATTGGTCGTAAGATCAGATCCAGTTTGTTGCAAATGCCAGTGCCAATAGAGCTGTTTTTCATTGGGTCTGCTTTTCATTGAAAACAGACTCTGAATTGAAGTTTCTATGTAGATGTTTTACTGAGAGGAACTCTCAGAAGATATACTTGTCAGGAAGTGGGGAAAGCAAATTCAAGCAGAGAGTGAACTTGATCCCCAATGTAAATGTAATTCTAATCAAAGTGTTAACCATCCTCTTCTGATCTACAGAGCAAGAATGCGCCTTCCTGGCTATCCTGAATTGAGTCAAATCATCATGACCTTTGCATCTGTGCATCCACCAATCCCAGGCTGAGGGCCACTCCTGGAAAGAAGGACATCATGAAGGAGCAAGTGTCCTGAAACCAAAGGAAACATTTCCTGGGGGATATGGTAGAAAGCCATCAGCAGTAGAAATTCCCAGCAGCTGATAAGATGTATGTGTTGACTCTGAAGAGCAGATCTGTGTGAGACAACACAGTATTCAGTAGCCAAGGAGAAAACCAGGGAGTATGCAATCAAGTTTCATAGAATCAAACATGTCTTGAAAATTATATTGGCAGTTTTGATTTTACAGTGTGGATTTATGTTTCTTGAGTGATGGAATTGTGCACATGTGGCTTTCCCCCTTCTTTTCATTCTAAACACGGATATGATGGTTAGAGTTGTGGCATCCCAAAAGGGAAAGTCTTAAACATGGGAAAAATATCATCTCAACTGTCACAGTGCTATGGAACCAGTCACTTACCTTTAGGCATTTTGTGATGTAAGAAATATAGACCCTATTTATTTAAGCCATTTTAATTTTGCTGTTGTTTTTAATGGCTATTAAGTGCAATCTTAATTAATTTAGAAAGTTGGTGAACTAGTTTAGGAAAGATTTGATAGAGACCACATCTAGGTAATATAACTGAGAATAGATACCAAGCCAGTGAGAAACATGCTAATGGTTGAATCCACAGGGTCACATCACTAATTATGGGATTCAAGAGAGAATATTCCTGAATATTCAGGAATGATTCTGAGATTCTGACTTATGAAGAGTTTTTCTAGTCTTACCTTCTGCCACTCATATTTCACTTTATTTCTTGACCATGCCCAGTTCTTTTAAACCTGTCTACTTTTTCCTTCCTTTCCCTTCCCTTCCCTTCCCTTCCCTTCCATTCCCTTTTTTGTCACGTTCTTTTCTTTTTGGGTACCCAGGATTGAACACAGGGATGCTTAACCATTAAGCCATGTCCCCAGCCCATTTTTTAATTTTTTATTTTATATGGAGACAGGTTGCTGAGGTTGGCTTTGAACTTGCAGTCCTCCTGCCTCAGCCTCTCAAGCCACTGGGATTATAGGAGCGGGCCACTATGCCCCGCCCTCTCTACTTTTTCAAGTGACTTTCTCTATTTAGTATATCTTCATTCCTACTTCATTTCGTAAGCTCCCATTTGTGCTTTAAATTTATTTTAAATATTATTTTCTCTATAAAGCACCTCCTTTGGAGAGAAGTTACAGGTTTTTGAATAATTATTATGTGCTCAATATTAAGTGTTGTATAGATATTAGGTCATTATTATTCTTATAACTAACTCTTAGGTAGGTACTGCCAGAAGTCTTCACTTTACTCATGAATACTGAGGTATTTATTAAGTTTAAATTATAGAGAATGGAATAACAGAGCTTGCATTTGAATCCAAGAAAACTTCAGAGACCCTGCTAAACTGTTTCCCATAGAAAAATGGGTAACAATGTACATGAACTCACTTCAATTCACCAGTTGTGGGGAGGTAATGGTAGTCTACAAAAAAATATGACTACACCCCAGAGCCTACAAATATGACCTTATTTGGGAAAAGGATCTTTGCAGGTGTAATTAAACTGAGGATCTTGAGATGAGACCAGCCTGAATGATCTGGGTGAACCCTGAATCTAGTGACAAGAGTCTTTACAATAGATATATAGAAGAGACTGGGAGAAGAGGAGGTCATGTGAGGACAGAAACAAAGTCTGAAGTGAGGCAGCCATGAGAACACTTGGAACCACAGAACACCTGGAGCCACCAAAAGCTGAAAGAAGCAAGGTAAAATTTATCCTTACAGTCTGTGGAAAGCATGACCCTAATAGTACCTTGATGATGCTAGAGTACCAGACTTCTAGCCTCTGGCTGTAAGTTAATAAATTCCTTGCTATAAGTCACCTCATTTGTTATACTTGGTGACAACAACCCCCAAAAGCTAACATGCCACCCCTGGCCATGTGGCATGGCCACATGGGTAGAACCCATGATCTATAACCCAGTTTGGAGGGTTAGCTCCAAGATTCTTACATATGGTGCTTTATGGAGAAGGATGGCTATTGCTAGCAGCAGAAGCTTCAGGTCTTGGTGGAAAAGTTTCCCTCTAGAAAGTGATATCATCAGATGCTAAAGGCACAAGTACTAAACGATTTGGGTTTGTTTCTTTATTCAACTATTTACAGGCCATTAGTGTGAACAAATTTTGTAACTTCTCTACCCTTAGCATCAGTCAAATGCACAACAGAGAAAAAATTTCCTCAGAAGTTGGCTATGAGAAATAATTAAAATAACATAAAAAGTACTTTAAAATGTCTATTCCTTGCAAGCAAACTATAAACATCAGCCCCACGTTTATTATCATGGAATGGATTTTCCTTTTATCCAATGAGCACATTCCTCTCCTAACACACCTTTCAGATCATGCATGCTCAGACAATTATCAATGGTCTATGACAGGGTCTTGCACAAATTAATCAAATGTTGGTTCGGACATATCAGAGAAGGAGATACTTCACAGTAAAACATTAGATAAAACTTTTCTGGTAGTTAAACATGACATGATTATATGCCATTTTAGCAAAACTTCTGCCCCTGAGTGAATGAATTTCTATGGTTTGTTTGTAGGCCTGTGACAGATTTTTTTTAGGATGCTTTTGGAGTTTAGATATTTAGAAATTCAAGGTATTTTTTTTTCTTTCTTTTTTTAAGTATAACACTAGCTCAGGTTCAGAAGATTACCAACCAGGGGATATATTAGGTTTATCACTTACTTTGGAGATTTGCTTTCTTCCCTGTGTGAGAAAGTTCTGGCTACCAAAGAACTATTTTGGGTGTTCTCACTAAAAACTGACTTTGCAACCCTGGATACTTACCAAGTTCGAAACTCCAAAGTTTAAAAGAGTAAACAACAAAGTCTGTTATGTAATAAGTTGCAGAAACCCTGACAGGAAGAGGGTCAAAAACCATAGGTCATTTACCTAGCAACATAGAAAAAACGACTCCAAGTTTCTTTTACTTTTTCATTCTGTCCATCTTCCTGCACTTTAGCCTGCTGGTATCCCAGAAATGATAAGCATTGTCCTGGTGCCAAAATCAGCAGCACTTTGGTCAGAGGGAATTTGAAACTCTAAGCAACACACATGTCTCTTGGTACTGTTCCCCCTTCCCCCTTTCCCCTACCCAGCCTTTTTTTTCATTCCCTGCTCCTTGCAGTGTACCTTTTGACCCTTTCTCTGCTTAACGCCAGCACTTTAAGAAGGATTTCACCTTTCCATCTCCCCTCCCCTCTCCTGCCCTGTTTTACTCAAGGTCAATTTCCATCTTTTTCCCTTCTCTGGAGCCCCTTGCCCCAGATGTCATACCTTTCAGTCCATTCACGCTGGAATTTCACAGCTCCGTACTGGCTGCAGAAGCCTCTCTGTCCCTCTTTCTAGCTTCCAAATGTCCCTTCCAGCTCCAGACTCCTCCCCACACAAGTGGGAGGTCCAGCCCTTCCCCTGTCTTCAGGGCCGGATGTTGTCTCCTGGTCCTTCTCTGCAGGGAAGTTCTGGGCCCTGTTGCTGTGGTGGCAGGGATGGTTCTTGTTTCTTAGGACACACTCAGCTTTGCCAAAATCCTTCTCCATCTTTCGATCCCTCCTCCAGGTTCCTCATGCTAACAGACAAGACTTCTGGGCACAGATGCGCCTTCGGTGTTTTGTTGTAATTGGATGAGTGGATTTGCTGAGACTGATGATTGCACTTGCATGACAGTTTTCCCTAAAAAGACGCCCTCAACCCAGAATCCCTCAGTCACACTGAGCTTTTAAACGTACATCTGTGCCTAGGGATTTTTATGTAATCGGCCCATGTGGCCATTGTTACTGTTTAAGAGCTCCTGAGGGAGCTCCTCTGTGACTAGGTTTGAGAACACCACAATTTTCAGTCTATGTTCCTCTCACCTATTTTTCTTTTTTTTTTTTTTTCCTAAAAGCATTAGGATTCTTGACTTTGAAGCCACCTGTCCTTAGACAGCCTTATAGCCCTGTCCTCAGCCCGAGTTCACCCTCAAATCAACAGGAACAGAATGTGTCTTCAGAATTTTCCAAGGAAGTCCCTGAGAAAGTTGGCAATGTGACTGGTAAACTGCCAAAGAGAATTTAATAAAAGAAACTAGAAGGGCTGAGACTGAACAGGAATCCAGAGTGACTACATGGTGACTTAGGTTTGCTGATGAACTGTTAACTGTTCTAGTAACTCTGGCAAAATAACCTGTTGGGGTATTTAACCTTGTGTATCACACACTGGCTCCTGCCCTGTTTTTCCTGTTGGTTTTAATTCCTGAAGGACGGAGCTAGTCTCTGAAACCTTCTAATCTGTTGTAATTATTACACAGATGAGGAAATGGAGGTCAAGAGGGATCAAAATGGAATCAAAGTTCTACAGCTCAATAAAGGAATAGGGGAAGTGAGAAACTCCTCATCTTTCAGAGAGCCCGATGTTTTTCTAAGATACGTATCTGTAACCTGCATGACCCTGCTTTGGAAATGCTGTTAATAAGTGCATTTGCACAAACTGGCTGTGTTTGGTGTATGCCCGAGACACATCAGGTTTCACAAAAAAACAAGAACCAGAGGCAGATCATTCATTATTAAGTTCAGAAAAACATAGGGAAATGAATGGGAAAAAAACTGACTTCATCTCTCCAAGCTTCTTTGTAACAGGGTGAGTTACAGCTCACAGGGTGTAAGCTGTAAAAGACAGTACTTAATTTGCTTAGTGCTGTATCTGTCACATGTTTAGACGGCAGTAAATGCTTTTAACCACTACTGATGGGAGAGGTTTTGCGAAGTTAGCAGGCTGCAAAGACCTAAATGTGATGATGTCCTCACTGTGTTATCTTTTGGAACAGAGAGAAGAAAGGAAATTTGTAAATTGTAGCTGTTGCATTAATTAGGTACCAAGTTTTTGGTTTTTGTAGGTTTTTTACTTTTTAATTTAAAAGCACATTTTAAGTCCCCTCACCCCCAACAAAGCTGATCTCTCAATTTTAACTCCTAAGTTCATTACTTACAAAAAAGTGCCAACCAAGTAGATATAGCTTATTAATTTCATCTGTGAATTTAAAGAGGTGAAACAATCAGATAAGTTAGTCTTTGCTTTCAGATAAGATAGAATTATTTATACTGCATAAGATTTCCAAGGTGAATACTCCTTTGACTCTTGGTGTTCTTTCAGAGTCTATCATGCTCATCTAAAATGGAAGATACCTCTTTTCTATTGGCAGGAATGATTTTAGTTTATTAAGATAATTTAAAAAATGTTTTGAAGAAATCAAGTGTCAGTCTACAAAACAATTAAAGGAAGCTGGACGTTTACAGTACCCATCAAGTGTACTGCCCACCAATGCTGCTCATCTCTTAAGTAATTCAAGTGTGACAGTTTAGCTGTGTTTTCTATTTTTCTCTAATTTACCATAAATACAATAAATAACAATATTCTACATATGTATAAGTTTTCTTTTTGTTTGTTTTAGTTAGGACCCTCTTGATTTCAAGCAACAGGAACAAATTTAGCTAGTTTAAGTAAGAAAGATTTCAATCTAAGCACAGTAGGGTACCTGGGTTTCCAGAAAGCACTAGATACAATCAATGTAAGGTCACAAGGCCTCTCTTTATCTTTTTTTTTTCTTTCTGCCTCATTTATTGTTCAGACCCACTCCCACGGTTTCTTAGGTCCACTTGGTGGGTCAGTGGCTTCAAAATCATATCTTCAGAACTCAGAGTTTACAGATCTAACTCTTTAAGGAAAGCATGATCTTTCCTAATCCTTTCCTATTCCTCAGGAAGATTCATCCTGGGCTAGAGATCCATCACTGGATCAATCACTAATGCCTAGGTAGAACAGGTCACGCAAACATAGAAAAGCTTTAAAAACAGCCATAATAAACAGCCTGGAAAGTTTAAAGAAAAAGTGGGAGGCAGACAACTAATTAGATATACACCAAATGGCTTGTGATTCACTAAGTATTTTCTTTGGGTAATGATCTAATTTAATTCTCAAGCAATGGTGGATCACTTTGTACCAAATTTTCTCATAGCATTTCCAACTTCGTGAACTTATTTTTGTTTACCTAGTTTCCTCCCAGTCTGTGAAATTTTGTTTTGCGTTCTTAGAATCTGACATTGAGTGGTTCAGTAAATATTTGTTGAAAGGATGTGTGACTAATTCTGCAACATAGGGTGCTCAGATGAGGATACTGGCATGCACTAAGGTGAAGTGGCAGGGTTAAAGTCTCTCAGGTAAGTGTTAGTTCCTATAGCCTCAATTCCTTTCCAAACCTCCAGGCTGCTGTCTACATTGAGTTGTCTTCTGTTTGTTACTGACTTACATAGTAGGATTTGGATCTGGCGATTAGAAATGTGAAAAGAATTAAATTGGGGATAAAGATGTCAATCATTGTACAACAATTTGATTTTCCCCTCTCGGTACATCAATTAAGAACAGCCTTACATCAATTACAGTAGTCTTTCCTTATTCATTGGGGGATGCATTCCAAGATCTTCAGTGGATGCCTGAAACTGGAAACTACCCATTCCTGCACTATATAGGTAACACATCCTGGTGTAGAACATTGACATCCATTGAAATACATTCTCTGCTCAAGTCTTCCACCCACAAATTTAATGCCTCTCCATTTTTAAATTTTTTTTTATTTTTACAGACTGCATTTTGATTCATTGTACACAAATGGGGCACAAATTTTCATTTCTATGGTTGTACATGATGTAGATTCACACCATTCATGTAATCATAAATGTACATAAGGTAATGATGTCTGTCTCATTCCACCACCTTTCATACCTCTGCCCCTCCCCCCTTTCTTTCCCTTTATGTAATCTAAGTTCCTCCATTCTTCTCTTACCCCCCTCACCCCTATCCCCATTATGTATCATCATCCACTTAGCAGGAAAAACATTCAGCCTTTGGTTTTTGGGGATTGACTTATTTCACTTAGCATGATATTCTCCAATTCCATCCATTTACTTTCAATTTCCATAATTGTATTCTTCTTTATGGCTGAATGATATTTCATTGTGTATATATACCATAATTTCTTTATCCATTCATCTATTGAAGGGCATCTCAGTTGGTTCCACAATCTAACTATTGTTAATTGAGCTTCTATAAACTTTGATGTGGCTGTGTTACTGTAGTATGCTCATTTTAAGTTCTTTGGGTATAATGAGGAATGGGATAACTGGGTCAAAAGGTGGGTCCATTCCAAGTTTTTTGAGGAATCACCATGCTGCTTTCCAGAGTGGCTGGCATCAATTTGCAACTCCACCAGCAATGTACAAGTGTGCCTTTTTCCCCACATCCTTACCAACACCTATTATTGCTTGTGTTCTTGAGAACAGCCATTCTGATTGGAGTTAGATGAAATCTTAGGGTGGTTTTAATTTGCATTTTTCTAATTACTAGAGATGTTGAACACTTTTTCATACTGAACAAAGGATCTAAAAACATACAATGGAGAAAAGACAGGCTGTTCAACAAATAGTGCTGGAAAACTGGAAATCCATATGTAGTAAAATGAAATTAAACTTCTATCTCTCACCCTGCACAAAACTCAATTCAAAATGAATCAAGGACCTAGGAATTAGACCAGAGACCCTACACCAAATAGATGAAAAATAGGCCTGAATCTTCATCATGTAGGCTTAGGACCAGACTTCCTTAACAAGACTCCTAAAGAGCTAGAAATGAAGCAAGAATCAATAAATGGGATAGATTCAAACTAAAAAGCTTTTTCTCAGCAAAAGATACAATCAATAATGTGAAAAGAGCCTACAGAGTGGGAGAAAAATCTTTTCCACATGCACTTCAGATAGAGCACTAATCTCCAAAATTTATAGAGAACTTAAAAAATTTTACACCAAAAATACAAAGAACCCAATCAACAAATGGGCTAAGGAACTGGGCAGATGCTTTACAGAAGGAGATATACAGGCAGTTAGCAAATATATGCCTTTCCATTTTAACCAAGCACTTATCACACACTGTGGCTATAACTTTTGCAGTTTGAGATATAGTAGCAAAACTGGAAAGACTGAATTTTTCCTTCTTCACAATTTCATAGAGAGAAGATCCATTGTTACCATCAATTTTAATCTCACCATGCACTTTCTTCCCTTTTAAATCAAAAACTTTCACTTTTCACTTAAAGAAGAAATTTATAGCTTCCCATAAGAATATGTGAGTCTAGCATCACTACTCCTGCACTTTGGGACCACTATTAAGGAATGATTTCCAAGCACCACAATACCACACCAGTGACTCTGATAACCAAGATGGTGACTACGTTACTAAGGGGAGGGTAGCATACGCATGTAGATATGCTGCACAGAGTATGATTCATGGCATAGGCAGATGGAGCTTTATGAAGTAAGATTTCATCACAATCCTCAAAATGGTGTGAAATTGGAAACTTATAAATTTTATTTTCCTAAACTTTTCTGACCATGGTTGACTGTGGATGACTGAAACCTTAGAAATCAAAACCATGGATAAAAGGAGACTACAAAAGTCTGTGCATTTCTTTTACATGTTTAAGTGGAGAAAGAATATTTATCCTATCATTAAAACTGCTAAAATAAAGTTTCCATTTTTCTGTTTTAGGTGATATATTTCTGAAAATAATATTTGACATAATAGTCACTCTCAGAGAAGTGACCACTTCTTTCATAATTTTGGTGATGATTTTGTTTTTGTAAGAGCGTTTGGAAGCAAGGACAGGAAGCAGGTATCTTTTCCTGGCCCATGGTCTCTCTCCCTTATAGGAAATCTGCAGTTTATGGACCATCCAAATCTTACACTCATGGAGATGAGAAATAAACATGGAGATTCTTTTTCCTCACACTTAGTATGGTGTGCATGTTGGTAGTGAATGGAATGGAAATAATGAGGCAAGTTCTATTCAAGAATAGAGAGTATTTTGCATGCAAACATAGCATGAACACATTTTCTTTCCTGGCAAAATAACGAGTCTTTTATATTCAGTGAATTATGGAGAGAACTAAAAGTTTCATTTAAAAAAAAAAAAACCACTTCTATTGCCTATTCTAAATGTGGAAGCAAAAATCTTTCACTGTTCTTGATGGTTTGAGGAATCTCTCACCAAGGATGCATCTAAGTCAATGAAAGTCTTGGTAGTGTTGACATCCAAGAATGTCAACTTTGATCCCAGAAGTGCAATCAATCACCTGTGCAGTGGCCAATATTTTCCATGCCCTATATTTGGCAAGAGATATGTGTACAGCGACAACGAGACTCTGGTACTTAAAGCATCATCCGCTTACTCATGGCTTCCAGCGATGCTCTCCCTGCTGTTACCTTCCATTGCAGTCTATAAATGCTCCCCAGGAGTTTGTCAGGCCCTAAATTGACTAACTGTGCTACATTACTATATTATCTTATTACATATGAAAGAGGAAGGATTTAAATTCATGCTAGGAGAAAAGTTTCCATGAGAATCAGAAGATAATGATGAGATGCATTGAGTACCCAGAAAGTTGTAATCGCTCTTGGTTCTTTTCTTCAAGGTCTTGCCACAATGCATGCTACTCATGTCCTTAGCAAATCTCAAGTTCAGACAGTGTGATTACATGGTAGTTTCATAGTTCTCATTTGGACGTCCTATGAAGAGCTCTGAAGTCTTCTATTCCCAATTTCCCCAGAAACAGAAGTTTCCTAAGCTTGTGGAAAGGGCACGGACTTGAATTATGGATCTGTGGTTGGCTGCTCAGTGACAACAAACATGTAGGTGAGGACCTGAAAGAAAATGAGCAGTTATTTTTATCTTCCTCATTTTATATCTGATACTCTGAGGTCTCAAACTACAGTGTCAAAAGTATGTGCACACTTTATCAGATCATACAAAGAATAATTATGAAGAATATAAGAAGCTTCCAATTGTCCCTCATTTGGCACTGGAATGCCTTTTCTGTGTAAAAATGAATTTCAAAATTATACTCATTTCATAAGCATATCCAGGAAAGACATTAAACCATGAAAAGATAGATAAACACATGACAAGGGCAGAAGAGTTAAATTCTTGTCTGTAAAAAAGAGCAAACAGAAGACAGTTTCTTTCAAGCTACTGTGGGGATTCCTCAGAAAACTTGGAATGGAATCACTATTTGACACATTGTTATATACCCAATGGACTTCAGATCAGCATACTACAACTACACAGCCACATCAATGTTTATAGCAACTCCATTCATAGTAGCTAAGCTAGAGAACCAACCTAGGTCCCCTTCAACCAATGAATGGATAAAGAAAATGCGGTAAATACACACAGTGGATTATTACTCTGCCATAAAGAAGAATGAAATTATGGCATTTTCTGGTAAATGGGTGGAACTGGAGAATATCATGCTTAGTGAAATAAGCCAATCCCCCAAAACCAAAGGCTGAAGGTTTTCTCCGATATGTGGATGCTAACACACAATGAGAGGGAAGGATGAATAGAAGTTCATTGGATTAGATAAAGCAGAATGAAGGGAAGGGTGGGGGGATGGGCATAAGAAAGATAGTTGAATGACTTGGACATAATTTTCCTACGTTCATATATGAATACACAATCAGTGAAACTCCACATCATGTGCAACCACAAGAATGGACCTTATATTAGAATACGTTCTACTCCATATATGAAAAATATGTCAAAATACACTGTACTGTCAGGTATAAATCTAACAAAGAACAACAACAACAAAAAGAATTGATTCTAGTATGGTCACGTTGGATATAACAATGTTTAGGAACATAACTTTTGTGTGATGCTTTCTATTTGTTGAATGATATCATCAGCTTTCCTGTTAAATGCATTTGGTTGGATATAAGAATTGGTTCATTAAACAGAAGCTTGAGTTAAACAACAATAATAAAAAGTGTGCCTACGCACATATTGATTGAAAGAAATTCCAAGGAGAAAAATGAGTTTGGTAATTTAATTTTCTCTTCTATGATCTTAAGATTAAGTATTGCCATTGACAACAAAAATGGATGCATTTTAAAAAAATCTACTTACATTCCTTGTATTTCTAAACACTGGATTCATTTCAAGTTACATAGCAATATGGCTTTTCCTGCATGGAACTGGTATGTGATGTGAAATGTAGATAGGAATGAGTGCTCACACTGCATTCTGTCTCCTGAGAGACGTTACAATGCCCTGATTAATACCTGCCACAACAAATACTGGGCTACCAAGAGAGTCATGTTAAATGATGATAAAGACATTAGCACTGTGAGTGACTTCTTTGGAGATGATATGTGAAAGTGTTTGTCAATGTGTAAGGTAAATGCTTGGGAAGTACTCAGAAGATTGAGTGCAATGTCTTGTTATCCACTGTTTCCAGTTTAGACTATGTCCCCTCTTCCTCTACAGGCCATTTTGTATTATTTATCTCATACTGCATAACCAATATAATATTGTGTCTTATACCCATGTCACTAAGAAGACTTTATTGTTATTTTATTTATTTATATCTTATTTTTGCTGTGCTAGAGTTTGAACCTAGGTACATTCTACCTCTGAGCTACATCCTCAGCCTTTATGTTTTAAAATGTATGTTGAGACAGAGTCTTATTAAGATGTCCAACCTGGCCTTGAACTTGCAATCCTCCTGCCTCAGCCTCTCAAGTTCCTGGGATTATAGGTGTGCACCCAGCACCCAGCACTGCACCCAGCATTTTTGTTTTTTGTTTTTTGTTGTTGTTTTTTTTCTACTATAGGAGCAGAGACTTGAGTTAACCATAGTTTCCAGTTCATGGTACAGTTACATCATTGTCCATGTGATGACTGCTCTTATTCATTTATTACTTTTCGTCCTTACTCCCTATTTCTTCTCCCAACCCACTGATGTTTATTCTTAATCTGCTTAATATGTTATTGTTTTTGTTTCATGCATTCTTATAAAATGGGCTTAATATTTTCACATATAACCATGTATTCTTGTATTATCATGTAATGTACATCTAAGTCATTTTTTTTTCCTTATGAAACCAAATGCTTTAAAGATCCAAATCCAGTCAAAATGCACTCAGGCACTTTTCTAATTTGCTGCTTCTTCAAGGTTCCAAAATATTCCATGACGTACAACCCCACACACATTTAACCCATCGCATAGGCATCCTGATTGTTTGTAACTTGTGACTTGCTAGAAAATAAAGATGTTAAATTTGTGCCAATGCTAAGACAACCATGTTTTTTTTTTATGAGTTTTCCTCCTTTTTTTAATACAACTTATGCTAAGTAGAATTTTTCTTATAATAGTATTGTGGAGCTTTTATCGTCATATTCCTTTTCAGAATGGCTATACCAATTTATACTGTTACCATATTACTCTCCTTAAATTTCATAGTTAGTTGTTACTTAAAAATTATTTTTACTTATCAAATTTTTTAGAGTTCCTGAAAGGTGACAGATGGAGAAAGTAAAATTTCTTGGTATAACAAAAAGCAAAATGCCAAAAATGTTGTAGCAGTTTTATTTTAGGTGAGGTATCTCTGAATTCATGTTTTCTTTCTTTTTTATGTTCTCATTGGTAATTGGTTTCATTTTTTGGGGGGATCTATGTTTGTATTTCTGAAGTTTCTTTGCAATTATTATTATATAAATTATAGCTATGGTATTATCACACTACTGTAGTCGAATTTTACCTTTACTTATTTTTATGTGGTGCTGAGGATCGAACCCAGTGCCTCACACATGCTAGGCAAGTGCTTTTACCACTGAGCCACAACCTCAGCCCTCTAGTCAGATTTTAAATGTCCCCAAACACTTAGTCTCTAGCTTGACACTATTGGAAGTGGTGGAACCTTTAAGAGAGGACCCAGAGGAAGGCCTTTAGTTCATTAGAAGTGTGCCCTTGAAGGTAATTGTGAGACCTCATTCCTTTCCTCTTTCTCTCTTTTGCTTCCTGGTTTCACATGGGGCTGTTTTTCTCCGCCTCATGCTGTGTCCATGATCCACCTTACCACAGACCCAGAGGAATTGGTCTAGCTGATCATGGATTGAAACATCTGAAACTGTAAGTTCAAATAAACCTTTCCCTTTATCTCAGGTTATTTGTTATAGTAACAAGAAGCTGATTAATACATACCAATAGTGTTTATGTAGTTCAAAGTTTCCAACATTTGGCTTTTCTTACATATTCATATATCTCTATATATTTAAATTTTCATTTTATTTTTAATCATGGTTACAAACATATGTTATTTTTTGTCTTAAACATTAAGTGTTCATTTCAGTACTCTTGAATATATTTACCTTGTTGTACAGCAGATATCTAAAACTCTTCATCTTTCTAAACTGAAATTTGATACCCTTCCCCATTCTTGTCAGCCTCCTCTCAGTTTCCAAGATTGTGACTACATTTGATACCTCAGATGAGTGGAATCATACAATATTTGTCTTTTGTAATCACCTTGTTTTACTTAGCTTAATGTCCTTAAGATTTATCAGTGTTGTAGCTTGAAGTAGAATATATGTATTAAAGACTGCATAATATTCCATTGTATCTGTGTACTACAATTTCTTTATCTGCTTATCCATTGATGAACATTTGAGTTTCTTCCACTTCTTAGTTAGTGTGAATTATATTCCAGTGAACATTGGCATACCAATATCCCTTTAAGATGCTGCTTTAAATTTGGGGAGGTATAAACCCAAAGGAGCACTGATGTATCATGTGATAATTCTATTTTTACTTTTTTGAGGACCCTCCATTGTTCTTGTTTTTACAGTAACTACACCAGCTTACACTCTCATCTATAGTGTACAAGATGTTCTCGAATTTTTTTTCATCCTCACCAATGTTTCTCATTTTTTGTTGTTTGAATAGTGAGTGAGGTTACAACTATATTTTTAAATCAGCTTAATTGACAATAATTACTCTATTGTGACTCTATTGATTGATGGTTATGTTTAGATTTTTTTCCCCTTAATTTTTATCATTCAAATATAAAGTAAATTTAGCATAGCAATGTTACTAATACTTTTTTCCATGACACTTTGCATCTTGTTTTATTTTCAAGGTTTAAGCCAGTGTCAACATGTCTATATTTGAACTTTCTTCATTTGATAGTGTCCAGAAATTCAAATCAAAAATTCAAGAAGCATGCTTTCAAATAAGAATTATGATTCTTGCAATGATCATTTTTCTTATTAAATGAAGAAATACTTGTCTTTAAGATGGAAATATTGGATGGAAACCACCCAGATATGAAGACAGAAAAAATCCACTCTACATAGGAGCTTTCCCAAATAAAATATTCAGCAGAGTCACTCCCTTCTTTATTTAAAGTGTGTGATTCTTCTTTGAAAGAGTAATGAATGGTGGAGTCTGGGAGGTGAGAAGTGTTAGACATCATTGCACTATCAGTGATTTAAAATTTGCATTGTGTTAATTATTTTTCTAATACTTCATTTTACTTTGAAGCTTTCTAGGGAAAAAAGATTACAAATATATTTTTAAATCAGCTTAACTTACAATCATTTCTTTATTGTGACTATATTGTTTTATGGTTATATTTAGATTTCTTTCCCCTTAATTTTTAGCATTCAAATATAAAGTAAATTTAGCATACCAATTTTTGTAGAGAAAAGGCTAAACTACCATAACATTAACTTTCTTAAATAAACTAATCAAAGGTAGGGTGAGATAGAGATTCTAAATAATAGATAATCCAACCATAACATCCATTTGGGTCTGAAACATCAGGAAACTAATATTCCACCTTCTAGACTCACACTCAAAACTGTACAACTTTCTCCTTTACACCTCTGTAACTGTGCCTGGATTCCATTAAATCATTTTATGTTTCCATGTAGCACTTCCTTGCTCACTAGATTACCCTTACATTCACTGCACTCCAGAGGACAGTAAGCAACATTTCAATTTAATAAGTTTTAGAGAAGGCACTGGGCACTTTTGGCTCAGTCACTTTTAGGTCTTTCCTCAGGTCAGCTAACTTACAGTGAAGGTATATCTCATCTGCAGTCACCAGAGGAGTAGTTTTATGCTTCCAAAGGAAAACTGACCTTGTCTTATTTAGTCAGAGACTGATTACAGAGCTATGTTTAATTCAGGTCAGAAAATTAGCATGTTTTTTGGTTTAGCTCTAAGCTAAAAAGCAACCAGCTTTGATCATTTGATCATGAATATTCTAGTCTCTATCTGATTTATGTCCGTCTTGCAGTTGGTACTAAACTTTGGGAAGTACTATGGATATTATTCATTGGGCGCCCTCAATAACAAACAAAGGGGAAAGTCAAATAAACAAAGGACCTCGTTTTTTGGAAGGATTACCTCCTTCCATGAATAACCTCTTGACTGTATCAACGTGTTCCTCTCCATACCCCTTCTGTGGCTCCAGCTGCCCAATTTTCTGTAGTTCTAAAAGACACTTAGAGATCATTTAACACAACCATCTCTTCTTTCACTACTCTTAAATGGAATTAAAGTAGATGCAATAGTTTCCAACATCTTGCTGAGAGCAGTGTTTAGAGTTCAGATATCCTTGTTCCTTTTCTATTGTTCCTCCTACCAAGTACTTAAGATGTGATATTTTGTTTTCCTAAATTATTAGTAAAATCCAGAAACACACCTGATACACCAAAAATACTTAATGATATTTCCCTTATAATTTTCTGATATAATTTCGTCTACCCACCATAGACAATCTTGTCATAGAAATACTAAGGATTTTCCATGGAGATTTTAGCTCAGAGAAATGCTCTGAATATAGTAAAGGGACATATTCATATTCATTTAACAATAGGTGGAAATTCTTTCAACTTATGAAAGAATGGAAATTTATAAAGATGTAGCATTATTACAGTAAAAAAACATAAAAATAGTCTGAGTTGTAGGAGAAAGTTCAGAGTCAGGCATTCAAATTATCAGGATGTGCTCTAATGCTATATTTTGCTTTCTAGTGTTACAACAGAAATTACTCTGAATGGTTATTTTGCTCTCAATTTGCACCTTTATTGACATGTATCAACTAAGTTATGATGATTAACTTCTCAAAATTAATTTTCGGATAAGATTTGCTTAGTTGTTTATTTGGTATTGTTAATCTGGTAAAGATTTATGTTATTTTTAACCAAACTTCACTCTTAATTCTCTTGAAAAAAGTTCACTTTTCTGTCCTCTTTTGTAATGAGAAGGGTGTGATATCTTAATACAAATTCAGGGAAAAGTCCAATTCAGGGCAACCAACTGGGCTTATTTTACTGTTTCATGTTTCTATCACAACATAGCTAAGACTGCTGTAATAAAGAAAAGAGGTTTAGTTAGTTCATACTTTTGAAGGTTGAAAGTCCAAGTTTGGGCATTCCTATCTGCCTGGTCTCTGGAGAGGGGCCTCTGCCACATCAAAACGTGGCGGGGCACATCACAAAGCTGGAGCATTTTGGAGAGCAGCATGTGGCATGTGTGGAGGGGGTCGAGCAAGTGAGATAGGCTGGCTTTAAATCTCACCCTCAGGACAATCAGTCTAGTCTTGTGACCAACTCCCATAGGATGCACATCAGTTCCTTCTGAAGGTGATGATCCTGCTCACATAATTACCTCCCATGAGACTCCTCCTTAAAGGTTCTGACACCTCTCAATACTGTTAGAGTGGAGACCAAGTTTCCAGCACAGGAACCTTTGTGGAGCTAATTACATCCAAACTACAGCAGAGCTTATTATTATTAGGGAGGTGTGGGCCAAGGACACCATGGGCTCATCCACTGCATGGCTATGACCAGTTGATACTTCAAATGCTGCCTGAATTCCCCCACTGGAGTGTAAGCACCAAATGGATTTTTCTTCTCTCTTTTTGTTTGCTTTTTCCTCTTTCACTGCCTGCTGCCTACTCAACATTCCATAAATATTTGTTGACTAAAAGGAAACTACAAATGGGAGGACTGAGATGAAGGCCCCCATGCAGTGTAAGTAAGGATAATAACAATACTGATGGTTGTGCTGGGAATAATGATGATTGCAGCTAATCTCTGAAAACCCCTACTGTGTGTCATGCACTTAATTTTGAAATATCTCTCTTGAGCCTCAGTAACACTGCAGGGGTGCCATGACGATCCCCACCTTATTGAAGTAGAAATTCTCAGCCTAGAGAAACCAATTGCCTACAGTCTCAGGTTGAGAGGGGGCAGAGGCTGGACTAAATCCAGATTATGTAAACTTGTTGAATGAAAATCAGTTTCTCCTTATGGTCAGGACTTGATGTCCCCAATAATTTGGCAGGGACTACCATCTTATGCATATTCAGAGTATTGTAAATTTCTGCATTTTCACCCAAGTTTCTGTTTAACTAATGTCTCAGGCTCTAGGCTGTTAGTGAGAGAAGGGATTATCCTGTGTACCTATTGGCAACTTCACAATCTCTGTAACAAGCAAAATGATGGAAGACAGAGCATAGGATCTCCTTCTGCAAGACTTGTTGGTTACAGAGATTGATATTTCCATTCTCTGTACTGAGTGAGCCTACTGAAGAGGACTAAACATTTTAAAGTCCATTAAAGAAGAGATGCATCTAGATAAATTTAATAGCATTTTTCTGACTTAGTAAATTCTAAATGTTCTGTATCCTAATAATTTATTATTATACTGAATATTGAGTAATGTTTGAAGAAACTGAGTTAACACAAGTGCTATTAAAAAATCCTATTTGTATGGAGACACTTGTTTGAGAAAAATAAGTATGTGATTCAAGACTGGAATTATTCATGTTGAATCTAAACCAGAGACCCCATCTCAAGCATGTAATGAACAACGGAAGACACCAAAAATGAACTGGGCACAGTTGCACATGCTTGTAATTTCAGTGAATCAGGAACTCAGGAGGTTGAGGCAGGAGGATCACAAGTTCAAGAACAACCTTAGCAACTCTGTGAGGCCCTAAGCAATTTAGCAAAGACTCTGTCTCAAAATAAATATAAATAAATAAATAAAAAGGACTGGATATACAGCTCAGTGGTTGAGCACCCCTGACTTTAATCTCCAGTTAAAAAAAAAAAGAAGAGAGAGAGAGAGAGAGAGAGAGAGAGAGAGAGA
>JAJEJO010003859.1:444359-535275 GCA_020662805.1 Glaucomys volans
ATCTCCATCAAACTCAGCCCAGAGAACTGCTGAGAAGTAAGACATTGTCCCAGACGTGTTGGCTCTTTCAATTATAAAACAAAAGAGAAATGAAGATCTGTTGAACGTTCTAGTGGTAACACTAGTTAGGGTACAGTCCTCACCAGAAATTCAGATTTGTATGTGAAATCTGGTATTTAAACATTAGCAACAATGAGTTAGTGTTAAAAGATGATGAAAGTGAAACGAAATTTATTGAAGGCTTGTGTATGAATTGTAGTCCTCTAGGTTTGTGACCTCTGATGAAGTCAGAAACTGTTTTTCCTCCCTGACAGAGGGTGGCACCTACCAAGAGACTGGGTTCTTAGTCAAAGCAAGTGAGTCCCTGATGTATGGTTTATAATGTCTTAGAAAACTCACTTGCATTCATTGTCACGAATGAGCCCAATCTGATGACCCTAGTGAAAGAGAGGCAGAAGAACCAGAGGTACTGTGATCTGGAACTGTGGGCAAGCCCTGGAGCAGAGATGCTTTCTGGGGACCTGGCTGCTCCCTGCAATGAGGAGCCACGCCCTTTTCCTAAACATGTTAGGGCCAGAATGAGACAGGTGACTGTCCCATCATTCTCATTCATTTTAAAAGCACAGGAGATTGAAAATTGATTACTTTCTATTTAGGCCACAATTTTGGAATATTCTTTTAAGAATTTTGTGAAACTCTTCACATAAAATAATTAAAACTCGAAAAAAACTATAATAGTAGAAGGTAGCATTTAATGAATCAGAAGCCATTTCAGTGAAAATTAGATATATACTGAATCTTTATAAATAAGTTTGCCAATATATAATTACATCTCCATAATTATATACATACACGCGTGTATAGATATGTATATACATAGATACATATATGCAGTTTTACATGTGCACACACACAAAGGATTTTTCACATTGAGCAAAAAATTTGGTGCAAAACAAAATTACAAAATTATTTTGGAGCAATTGAGATGATGGCAAAAGTGTTTAAATGAATTCTTCTTAAAATTCCATTTTCTCTATTTTATGCAGAACTATTTGGGATAATTCCCATTTACTTACACCCAAGTACTTTCCAAATGATAAATGTCTTATTAAGAAGGTTTTGATATTTTGAATGGGAATCCAGAAGTGTCTGGGAAAAGATGTAGCACAAAGTGAGATACTTACTTTCATACACACTTGTTCTTCAGTAACCCAAGCTGAAAAAATACCCCAGATCTGAGCATGACCTGACATCTAGGTATGGTTTAGAAACGAAGGTCAGGAGGTACCAACTCCAATCACAATTCCAGTACTCAGGCAGTTTGTCTGCTTAGATTTGCAGACTTAAGTGCAGGCTTTCTTATTTAATTCAGAAAAATTAAGTGACCCAGGCTTATTTAACAAGCAATTTAAAGAGTTCAGCCCTGAACTAGGCTATTGATTCCATTCTGTGTCATGTATTTCAAAGTGTATGGTATGGCCTCAGTCGTGAGATCCTAAGGATATTCTAAGATGATCATGGAGGGGATGTGAATCAGGGGATGTAAATTTGTCTCTTGCAAGATCTCCCAGGTGTCTGTGTGCGTGTGAGTGTGAGGGGGAGTGATGAGTGGCTGACAGGGTGAGCAGGTGAGGGATGCTTTCCACCCTCCCTTTATGCACGTTGTGAGTAGAAAGGATATTCATGTTAGCTTTAAATACAGTGTTCCAAAGAGCCAGGTTCTGATGTTAATTGTATTTGTTTTCAGTGATGTAGGACCTCAGTGTTCAATAGGACCACAAAAGGAAGCTAGGATGGCCTTGCCCAGGAGACAGCATTTCACAGATAAACTGGGCTAGATTTAGAGAGATAGGAAAAAGGACTTGAAGGCAAATTTCTTCAAAATTCATTTTTGTACCATCTTATATCTTCCGTATGGAAATTTAATTTCAGGGCAAACTGGTATTTGTTATCAATTTCTTTTGATAATCATACACAATTACATGTGTGTGGGGGGGATGTTAGGATAGTTCTAATAACAAATACCAGAGACTAGGTGGCTTAAACAACAGAAATGTATTTCCTCCCAGTTCTGGAGACTAGAAGCACAAGGTCAAGGTGCCCGTTTCTCCTGAGACCTTCTTGGCTTACAGACAGCTACCTTCTTCCTCTGTCTTTTTGGGGACTTTCCTCTGTGCATATTTCACTGGTGGCTTTCTTTTTTCTTAGAAGGACACTGGTCCTACTGAATTAGGATCCTCACTTTAACTTCATCACTTCTTTAAAGGCTTTAATCTCCAAGTATAGTACAATCACATTTTGAAGTACTGGGTGGGGGTCAAGGATTCACTACATAAATTTTGAGGGGAGAAAATTCTTTCCATAATTACGTGTTATGACTAAAAAAAAAGGAAATGCTAATTTTATTTTATTTTTTCAAATGTAGTACACAGTACTAAGTGTGTGCTTCTTTAATTGATTGTGTTAGTGAGTGAAGGCACGTAAAAGAACTTTAAATGGACAGTCACCAAACAATGTTTCAGATTGCAATTTAAAGTGAAGTTGCCTTTTAAAGGACTTAGAACCAGGTAGGGAGAGATAGAGCACATCAGGAGGCTAGTCCAAGTGGAGGTAGCGTTCAGGGAGATGTGGCCCTCCAGATGAAGGTGATCCTGGTCAGGATATGGCAAGGAAAGCAGAGAAGTTAAGCAAATCAGAGACACTGAGAATCAGTCACGACTTAGTCTTCTTTTCAAACATGCATAAATTTAGAATTTTCCTTGGGAATAAACCAATTAAACTATTTGTGCTTTTCTATAAAAGCTTTTGAAGTTATTTATATTATTCCCATGGTAGTATGTCAGTACAAAACCTTCTTATATTTTTTCCATAAGAAGCTTGTCAAATTTTTCATATAATCAACAATAACGGGTATGACTAGAACACCACAAAAATCCTGAAATCTGCTTATCTGATATTTTCTTTGAAAAATTATATTTTTCTCACCATGCCTGTTAGGTAAGCAAAGTCATTTCTAAACTTTTCACATGGATTATAAAATGCTAATTTATACTTTTACTGTAACCTAAGGCATTATTAGATAATGTACTATTGGGCTTTTTGTTGAATTCATGTTTGCATTTTATATATTTTTAGAAACACAGGTAAGAATAAAATTAGGAAAAGAAAGTATAAGCAAAATAGGAGTAAGTTCGTCATTTAATATGTAAAAATGAGTTGATTTCAATTACATATATTTATTAATCCTGAAATGAATATGTTATGAAATACAATTAGAAGCAACATTGTGTAACAAAATATTATATGAAAAAGCATATGAACATCAACAGTTGAAATACTCAACTGGAGACCACGTGCAGAATTCACTATTACTGTAGAGTGGCTGATTATGTATGTATGCATCAGTTGGTAATCTAAGATGAGAGAAGTCCTTAGAGTCATCACATAATAAAGTAAAAGGCAGAGTTGTAGAAATGATAGATTCCTGCTTCACACAAGAATATGTGGATACTTCGATCTCTCCACCCTTCTTGTAGCTACAGCTCCTCTAACTTCTTCATAACTCAACGACAAAGACTTGTTGAAAGCATTATCCACTCTCTGATGTAAGTGGGCACAGGATGTGTCTGGCCTGGAGTGGTTTTCAAAGGAGAAAACTGGGGTATCCCAGTTTAAAAAGACCAGGACCTTTTCGCATATTGCAATTCTCTAATTTCTTCCCAGTTAACCCTATAATTCAGATATAATATCAACCCACATAATATAAGAAGAAAGCAGAACTATTTTTAAGAGATGCAGAGGCGGCCTTTTGGTATTTTACTAAGTAAACAATTATTAATTAGGCTGCAAGATCTACAGATGTTTGCAGGACTCCAGATGTGTGTATATCCAATTGATATTTCAGACTCAATGGCACCTCCCCACAAAATCCAAGAGATATGCTTTAAACAAAGAAAACACTGTGTTCTATATACCTTAAATCAGAAGTAGCTAAAGGGAGTTGCTTTATGGCTTAACAGGCTATAAAAACAAATTGCCTATGAGGAATGTCTCTGTTGGCTTCCCCTTTACATAAGCATAAAACACAGGATGCAGGCAACTGATGATCATGCAGATTTTTAACCCTGGAGAGACAAAATAAATAAAAGTCATAAAAGCATAAAGGTCCTCTATCCTTCAAGTTGTTTACAGAGAATAGTTACTCAACTCAATATGACCATCAGGCCCCACCAAGAGTAAACTCTACATCCATATACACAATCCTGTCGCCTTTTTCGGTTACCCCTGGGTACTGAAGCATGGTACAGGGTGCATTTTCAGCTAAGTGAGATGGCCAGGTTCCAAACTGTTCATTTTAATGGCTCATAATAAAAGTCTTTCTGAGTTCTGATGTTTTAAAATTCATTTATTAAACATAATTTTCTCTTTCCCAGACTTTACAGTGACATTTATTTCTGAGGCACTGCGCTGGGCTATGATCATTTGTTGCTCTCTCAATCACATCCTCTGTCCCTGCCCAAATATTGGCTTCATTCATTATTTTAATGACATTTTCTCTACTACCCTGCAAACTCCATCAATCCAGGGGCACATCTGCTTCTCTTTCCATTGCATGTCCATTGTCCAGCACTGTAGACATGTGATAGATATTCCACATGCAAATCTGAACCATTCATCTGCAGTCTAATTAATAATTATATAGATAGCAAAATCCACAGGAATGCTGATTAAATATTCAATGAATAATGGAATTAATTAATGATTAAATTAATGGATCCATGGAAGGATGAGGAAAAACTTCAGTGAAAAGGAAGTGTTTGAGATTGGTATAGAAAGTGTTCAGTCTTCTCACACTTATTTGATCTTTAACATGTAAGTCTTATCAAATAAGTCCTGAATTTTTTAACTCACTTTTGTGGCACCAGACACGCATCGTTATAGGATATTTTAATGGAAATTAGACCCTTAGGTCTCTCTCCAGGACCACAATCACAGTGCCTCTTGCATATCTAGGAAACTTTCCAAGGGTAACATCTCAAGCGTGTTCCAAAGCATCACTGCTGCTGGCTCCCACTCTGACCTCGGGTACTGGCCTATACCCAAGCCACAGCAGCTGCCCAGGGAATTGCTTCAGCTCAAACATTTGTTGTTTGATGCATCTGTCACTTCTTCTGCTCACTCTGTGGAGAGAAAGGGTCACTGCACTCTCCCTGTACAATTTATACCCAATGATAAGTATTAGGATTGACCTGTTGTTCAATGACATAGAGATTTAGGTGTAATTTTGAAAAGCAGCTTGAAGATTTGGAGCTATTAGAGAAAAGAACACTGGGAAAACAAAAACCAACCAAACAAAAAAACTACCTTGCCCTACTACCTACTACCTAAATCCAGATTGTCTCCAAGGCCTCATCCTGGGCCAATTACCTGCTCTCCTAGATCTCTGTGATTAGGCAGACTCCCCACCTCCTATTCCCACCAATTCCCATTAGAATTGTCCACTCCACTTTGTGAACACACAGAGGTTGACAAAACACACAAGCAAACTAGCTTCTCTCAGCCCTGAAGAGGTGGATCTTCTGACCACTAGCCCAGGCATAACTTCTGAATCTTCCTTCCTAACCAAGGATTACCTCAAGGACCTATAGAGGAAAAAGCAGGCCCCATAATCTCAGTAGATTCTCAGATTGTTAGCTTCTAAAACCTGGGATATTGTCACTTATCATCTTGTTATGCTGAAAATACACAAACAAATATTCACCTTGATATATTTTATATTTTCTCTCCAGCTATTGCTGTTTCCTTTTATTGATAATGGTAAAATTCATAACAGTATTCGTGTCAACTAATGTAGACATTTCTAAATGATTAAGTTTGGCACGGACTATGGACTAGGTATCAACAATAACTTTTGCAGAAAAAGAGGCTCAGAAGCATTAAGTACTATGTCCAAGGCCACTCTGTTGATAAGGCTTTATTGAATGATTGAAATCCATATCAAATGCAATTCAAAACTTGTATGGTTTCCACGATGGCAGTGATTTCAAAGAGTACCTGACTTAATTCGAACAAAATTTTGTCAGCATCCCAATATTTAAAACTGTATTTCATTCTAGTTTTCTGAATCTTTGAAATATTTTAAACTGAAATTTAAAGTTAATAAAGTACAATACTTGCATTGAAATCATGAATATTGCTGGCTATTTAAGTGTTTTTCAAAAGAGTATTTATTGGCAAGAAAGTGATATATATGATATAGTCAAAATATGATATGATATATGACTATATAAATATGATATGATATTTGACTATATGATATAGTCAAAATAAGTGTGAAATATTGCATGTATGCTTTTATTGATTTGGCTACAAATTCATGCATACTTAAAGGGAATAGTAAGATATGACAGTATGTTTTAAGTAGACTGCTAAAATAATCTATGATTTTTTTTCCCATTTCAGTTTAAGCTTATGGTCTATATATGGTATTGAACTTATTTGAGATTATAAATTTCCTCTACCTCTGTGAATGAACATGGAGAGCAAAGCAAGGTTTAAGGATGGCAAAAAGTCATAGATTTAATCTAGAGAGGGGGAATCCTCAGATGCTCAGAGTAGAGATAGGAAGTATGAGTGAAACATCCAGGTTAAAGGAGTTAAAGCAGAATCTGGTGACTGACAATAAAGAAGACACAAAACTGTAATATGAAACCATAGATGTCTGGGATTATTCAGCGATCAGTAAAGAAGCTCCTTATACCTGCATAATACTTCATTTGGTGTTAATGCATGTTTCTAGGTGCCTACTACAAGCCAGGCACTTTCTAATTGCAGAAATCTCTTTAGGGAAGAGAAAAATGTTAACAATTGTATATGCATATTTATGTGCCATATGCTTAAATCCATTTTTATATGTATACACATATCATGTATGTTAATATCTATAAAGTTATATAGTTGTATAAATTTTTTCATTATTCTTTATGAGATGGTCATAAAAATTCAAGCTTCCTTCTACTCTCTTCACACAAATGGAGTGTACATTTAAAAATTCATTTGCAATAGTTTTTTGGGTTTTTTTTTGTCAAAAGACCTTGACAAAATGAATGCCTTTTGTTGGTAAAGCATATTTGTCTATTTCTACTAACTTACTTTGGTGCACAGCTGGTCACTCTTTCAGTCTTGGTTCTTTGATTCCTCTGTGCCAACTTGGCCTCTCCAATTCTGTTTCCTAGCATTCCATACTTGGCAGTCCTCACTGGGTTTCAGCTGCCTCCTGCCAGTCTTCCTGGCATTTTGACCTTCATCTGTCTGTTTAGCATGGCCATGGGTTTTTGCAATCTCAGTGTAGGTAAGAACAGGGTACTTAGAAATCCATTATATTGAGAAGAGAGTTTAACACCTTTGGAAAGAAGAAACAAGTCACCTATTGTTTTAGCTAGTGCTTAGCTGTGTAAAGTGGACATCAATCAGGCATGTACTCAGATAACTCATTCGCATTCAAAGTATGTATTGGAAATTCACTTTGCTGGTCCTTCGTGAGTCATAGAACAGTACTGTGTGAAAAGGCTTTCCAAAGTTAAAATTATCATGGGCAGGAAGTGATTTACAAGATGATCTCTCTCGAGTTAACAATATTCTTACTCTCCATGTTTCAGATAATTGGGTATGAAACCCTATCTCCAGAGCAGAAGCAACAGTGGCCTCTGGTTTTGAGATAAAAATCAAGCTGTTGTTCTTCCAGCCTGTTAGATTGCCCCAGTCTGTACTTGATGCTGTAGATGAGTTTGTCTCTTCTTGATTTATATGTAAATCAAACAGCATATATTCTTTCATGCTTGACTTCTCTTTTCTTCCATACTATGTTTGCAAGAGTTATCCATGTTTTTGCGGAATTTTCCATGTTGAATTTCATTCATTCTTATTGCTGGAGAGTGTTCCTTTAGGTAAATATACCAAAATTTAATAATTCATTCTGCTGATAAAAGCCAGTTGGCAGTTTCCAGTTGGGGCCTGTTATGAAAAGTGCTGCTGTGAACATTTCTGAGCACGTTTGGTGAACATGCATGCACATTCCTGCTGACCATATAAACCTAGAATTGGATTTGCTGAGTTAGAAGAATTCATTCACACGACTTTAGAACTGCCAGTTAGATTTTCTCTATGGTTGTAACAATTTACACTTCACCAAGATAAAAGAATTCTCTGGTTGTTCCACATCTTTAGCATTTGGTACTTTCTGTCGTTTTCATTTCTGCCATTCTGATGACAAATAATCTTGTTAAAGGGACAGACCAGAAATGCCCCTCCCTCGTTACCTTAAGTGAACTTGGTGTTGGCAATGTCAACTAGTTTATTTTCTTTTAATGAAATGTATCTGGGACAGATTGAGTGCCTTTATCCATAGAAGTCTTTCAGTAGTGAATAATCTCCCTCACTTCCCTCCCCCAAGTACAGATGATCTGAGCTCACAGTTACCATGGTCTCCTGAGAAAGCAGTTTCACTATGATTTCTTTCTTCTGATTTCCTTTGATAGAGAGGCTACAGGCTTTTCTCCGTTAATTAAAGCACACTCTAGTTAAACAAAATATCTGTTCCTAGAATGTTTATATTTTGTTCATGATTTAGAGGGCATCCAGAAGCGGCCACTTACTTGTGGCATGGCTCTTTTGTAATTTTCAGAATCCCACTTTTCATCGCAGTGGTGAGGACTGAAAAACAGGGTGTTTCCTCTGATGACTTACATTTCTAGAATTCTTTCTTGGTCAAAAGTGTATGACCTAAACTGTCTTTTTGAGAAGAAAAGAAAATCTGAGTGGAAACATGTTGAGATCTTATTAACTATTTCCTACTGCCTTTATACTTTTGTCTTTTAATTTTTTTTCTCTATTTCACATCTTATATTTTCCAATTAATACTATTTTGTTTTTTATTTACTTCTTTTAAAAATAATTGCAGTGATTTCTCATATTTTTCTAGAGCTATCATTTCATTAAAAAAGCATTTCTAAGTAGTAGAAGCTTAAATTTTAACCTTGATATTCTTCCAGTAGTTTGAGAGGGTCACAGATTTGTTTAAGTTGCATATACAGTGAGATATCCTATGAATTCCATAGCTTAATTGCACATGCAGTGTTCCTTCAATAACTAGGTGCAAAAAAAAAAGGGAAGGTTTTCCACACTTAATTTATAGATGTATCTTTGAATTTCTCTCTTTACTTTGTACACAATATCTTTTGCCATGCATAAGTATAACTTTAAAATAGACAAATGTATCTAGCCTTCTTTTTATGGTTTCTGAGATTCCTGTTATACCTTGAAAGATCTTCTTTGAAACTTTGTATAAATATCATAGATTTTCCTCCAATATATTTCTTTAAAAAGGATTAAAAAAAGAGCAAGGTTCTAACTCTATATTTTTTCTACAAGAAAAGAAAAAGGAGGGATCCAATTCTGTTTCTTTCTAGGGGGACAATCAGCCATAACAATATTATTTATTAAATTAACATGTCTTTCTCATTCATTTGATTAAAACTACATAAATACTGGATCTTTCTATGGATGCTTGGCCATATATAACTAATAAATTTATATATTCTTGGGCCAACATCATATACTAAATTTTTAATAGCAGTGACTTCATAATTATCTGGAAGTCTCCTATTTTGCCCTCTTTATATTATTCAGTATTCATAAATTTCTTTGCTATTCTTGAGACTTAGTCTTCCAGAACTTCCAATTGTGTCGTGGCTCTCCAGAGGAACAGAACTAATAGAATGTAGATATAAGAGGGAATTCATCAGATTGGCTCTCATGGTCAGAGGCTGCATAGTCCCACAATGGCTGTCTGCAGGCTAGAGAGCCAGAGAAATCAGTAGTTGCTCAATCCAATAAGCTGGAAACTTCAGGGTATGAGGGACCAATGATGCAGGCCCAGTCCAAGGCTGAAGGCCCCTGGAAGCTCCCTGGAGAGTCTTTGGTGTAAATCCATGTTTAAAGGTTGGGGAAAATTGAGTCTACTGTCTGCGGTCAATGGGAACAGCATAAAACACACCCACTCAAGAGGAGCCCAGCATGAGAGCTCAACTGAGTCTCCCTTTCTTCCAGTTTTTGTCCCATCCAGATTCCTCCGCCATTGGATGGTGCTACTCACATTCAGGCAGGTCTTTCCCCCTCAGTTTGCTGACACACATGCCATGATCTCTGGAAACACTCACATACACACCCAGAGCATGCTTTACCAATTTTCTAGGTGTCTCAATCTTGTCATGTTTACAACCAAGATTTACCATCACACACACACATCATAGAATAATTTTAGAAACTTCCATAGAAAAGTTCATTTTGCTTATAATTTGAGTCATGCAACATTTTCATATTAATTTTATGTATACTGACATATCTATGATAGTTCTTACCATTAAATTTATTTTATGTACTTCTTTTAAATACATTAATTAATTTTTATTTATCTTATGTTACTCTTGCCATATTTTGGTCAAAGAATCATTGTGTCTTATCCCTGTTGTAAATAGATTTTTTTTTACCTTACTTTCAACCTGGGTATGGCTAAGTTAGAGAAAAAGCTATTGATTTTCATAACCTGTCAATCAGAAGTAAGACAGGGCAACTGGGAAGAGATTCCTACTGGAACTGAGATTTTTTGCCAACTTCTTGTCACAAGGAGTCTGAAAACCACCCCAACATGAAGGAAAGAAGAATCTAGGGATAGAGACATGGTAGATTCTGGAACTATTATTTGAACTTCTGGAACAAGTCATTTCTGAAGTAATTACCAATTGTTCTTTTTTAATTACTTGAGCCAATAATTTCCCCATATTTTCATTTGACTTGAGCAAGCTTAAGTCAGTCTAATTTTTCTTCATTTTTTTGGAATGAGGTGAGTATAGATATTTGAATTTGGCTTTCCCAGATTATTCTTCTGCTGATAACCTTCAGAAAAAACATCAAGTTATTCTCTACTACTATCATTAGGATATAATGAAAAACAATGGGAGAGAGTTGAGCATGAGATAATTGTCAAAATGTTATCAAAGGTGTGTAGGATAAATTAGATGTTGCTTCACTAAAGAGTTGAATTTTCAGAGATATTGATAAAATAAGTAGGATGGGGGGCTTCCAAATGCAAAACTGTAAAAATAAAATGAAACAGCTGTGAGAAAGGATGATAGTCACCCATTTTATGCTGAGAGAATATAAATTTGATGTATTAATCATTCCCTTCCAATGGAGAACTTACAAAGTCACTAGATAGTGATTATTTTATTCAAGATAATTCTATTAATTAAAAGCAGACACTAATTATAACATCAGTGGCATAATTGTGCTCTTTGACTCAAAGAAAATACAGCTTGAACCCACTATTACATTCTGGTTTATCTCCATCTTTGTTTATCCAGCTGACTTATTTCCTCATAAATGACTTCCTGAGAGATTATTGCACAACTCTGATTTTATTTATGTTTCAGACACACTGAGACCAATCGACATCTTTCAAATAGCTGATTGTATTTGAGATTATATTTAGGGAACTCCTTTGGTGTCTGTGAAAAAATGGTTGGGACTCAAATAGGATTAGGACTCATCATCTATCACATAGGGTGGCAAAGCATAATTTCTGTATCATTTGTCAATTCATTTATTTGTTCTTTCATTTTACTCCACACATATTTAATTGGATGTGATTAGGATGCAAGCATTTTTATAGACATAACCAGTATATCACTGAAAGAAATGGATGCAGTTCTTGCTCTTACTAAACTTAGATCCCAAGAAGGAGAAATAACAACTAAATCTATAAACGAATATGAACATGCTGCAGGTATATCTACATAGTGTTGAGTGGTGGTAAAAACTACAATGTGAAATCAAGTGAAGAGTGATAGTGGATAAGGATAAGCCTGTCCTCTTATGTAAAGGACAGGAAAAAAATCCCCTCTGGCCCAGTGGCATTTATGAAAAGAGTTGAGGTGAAGGAAGGAGTGAATGGATATCAAAGGAAGGGCCACAAAAGCAAGTGAAAAAACACAGGGACAAGAATATGCTAAGTACATTCGAGGAGTGGCCAGAAGACCTGAAGGGCTGGAGTGGGATGAGATTCAGGAGAGTCAGAAAACCAGTGGTGAGGGGCTGGATCATGAGGGATGTGATATTTGTTTTAAAGTTTGCTGTTTGCTTATGCAAACAGATGATAGAAGAGCCAGGGAAGAGCATTATTACCCACTTGCAAAATGACTGCTAAGAGACAACATTTGTTTTACTTTGTTGTCATCAATCATGGGTAAGAAGGGTGGAGAATGAGTCTGGGAGGACAAATGGAAGATATCCAGGATGATATTACAGATTTGGCTGAGCAGGTAGAATTCTATGAAGACCAGGTACATGCACGTGTCTGTGTGCATGTGTGTGAGGAGGGGTAGAATTTTAAAAATCAGAACTAAATTTCAGACAACCCAAATTTAAGGTGGGAACCTGATGACAGATGCAAATAAAAACAATGTACAAGTCAGGAGTAGCAAGGAGAAGTTGAGACTAAGAAATAATCTAAAGCATGTTAATCATAGTTGGTTTCAATTCCTTGGAACTGGATGAGATCTCCCCACACTGAGCATGGATGGAGAATAGCTTATGAATTTAAGGAGAAATCAGCAAACAGGATAGACACCAAGGAATGTTGCTTTTTTTTTTTTCCCAGAAGGAGGAAATCACTAGTTATGTAAACAACTGTTAGTAGTAGGAGCAAGATGATTACTGGGAAATGACATTGAATTTGTCAGTGTAGACATCAGTAATATCCTTAACAAGATTGAGACAGTAAAAAATGTAATGTTTTGATGGAAAAATCATACATTGCCTGACGACTCTTCTGGGCTATCAGATTTCCGCCTTGTTCATTCTCTTTGAGCTCTGTTATAACTCTTTATAAATGGTAGATAAATCATAGACCTGTCTGGTAGTGGTTTTAATTAACTTTCTCTATCCAGTTTGGTAGTGATTTAAGTGAGGTTGAAAATCAATTTTATCTCTATTGGCAAATCATTTTACTATTCCATTACTTTATCTAATATGTGCTGTTTGACATTTTCTTTGAACTGGTTATAATATCTGTCTGGTTCTCTTAAAGTAAAATAAATAACAGGTGTTCATTTTTATATCTGAATAAGAGTCATAATTTTACTTCTTTAAAAACTATTTAAACATTAGTTTTGGTGTAATGGTATAGGCAAAAGATTGGTTTATATGTGCTTTATGGAAAATGGGGTCAAGAAAGCAGATGTGATACTTAGGAAAAACCTCAACACAATCTAACAACTTTGTGGAGTTTTTTAAGCACTGTAGGAAGGTAAGGGAATCCAGAGGAGTGAATGAGCACTAGATCTACCGATCTGAAGGGTCATGAGCCCTAGGGACCAGAAGCAAATCATGGGAACAAGACCCCCTAGCATGTTTCTGGGATTCATCAAAAGGCAGAATCTCCAGTGGGGAGGGGGACCCTGCCTTTCTTTTAAATGAAGCTATGTGAAGTATTTTGTCTGCCCTGGGTTGAGCTGTAGGTATGGCAGAATGAAAGATGAAATATTACCTGCTGAGAATTCCCAACCGCAGGCTGCACCCACCTTGTTTGTTTAAAGAGCTGAGCTAAGACAGGTGTGGAAAGAACACAGGGAACTAAAGGAAATATGGTGTTGGCTAAGAAAGTCTTGTCCATCACCTCCTTGTTACCCTAATGTAGAAATGATAACTTCTTTATTTCATTGGGTAATTCTGCTGTAAGACTGTCTCTTGATTCACATGATAAAAGCCCAAACAAGAGTCTTTTGCTGCAGTGCCCACAAACAGGTATAAGGAGGTTAAAATGGACAGATTCCACCCTTCTCTAATTTCCATCTCATAAAAATTGGTTTGTTATGTAACAAATATATTCACTTGAGTATTCATTTTATGAGAAATTAAACAACTTAAAGAAATAGAAATGTTAAATCAAAATCTCAGAAACAATTTATTTTTAAGATGAACTTAAATCTTTCTCTGAGCTCTAGCCCCATGATAAGTCAATCTGGATCTATTCTGGTGTCTTCTCACATTCATCTCATGGCAAATAAGTTGATTGTGAAGCCATCTGACCTTTTACCCATTCCATTGCCATGGACATGCATGGTCTAAACTTTCAAGGATCACTGGAATCAGAGAGTCTGGGGTCTTCTGCCAAGAAGCCCAGTAGACTTTGCAAAGATGATGGACCTGACTCCATACTCTAGCCTCTTAAACAAGGAAGGCTGGACTGAACTGTGATCCCAAATGGGAATCCACAGATCTCCCTAGAGAATGCTTCCCACCTACCTTTTCTTTACCACAAGGCATTTATCTTTCTTTCCCCTCTCTGTCATAGTTCCTTCAATGGATATCAGGATCACAAATCATCTGCTGGTCAGTTGGCCTTTCTGTCCTACAGAACAAATCTCCCATTGGTTAAAAGAATAAAGGGAGCTGTGTACAGTGGCCTGTAACCCCACTGACTCCAGAGGCTGAGGCAGGAGGATTGCGAGTTCAAAGCCAGCCCTAACAACTTAGCAAAGCCCTTAGTAACTTAGGAGACCCTATCTCAAAATAAAAAATGGCTGGGGACATGGCTCAGTGGTTAAGTGCCTATGAGTTCTATCCTCGGTGCCCCACCCCACTCCGCAATAAAAGAAAAAAGCATAAAGGGGTTGGTGGCCTCCTTGAACTGGGCATGAAGAGTCAGAAACGCAAGAATAGCACACAAATTGATAATTCCATCAGTGATGCCGATTCACAATTTTAACTATAATGCTCTCACCTCATTCCTCAAACACCTGATCAAAGAGGCAAGCTCTATCATGCACATCCTGTTCAATTTGTGGGTAACCAAAGGAGTGCTATAGGCCTCCACTAGTGGCCCAGCATTTACAATGTTACAATTACAATGTTTTATTCCTGAATTCTGAAACCTGAAGGAGGAAGAAAAGTTAAATTACACACATTCTTGCTTACTGACTTGAAATTTTTCCTGTTCTACATATTTGGAGACTTCCTATTTTCTTATAGTTTCTCCCAACCTTTTTTACTTGCTGTACCTTCAGGACATTGAATAATGAAATCATTTCTTGACTCCCAGGTGGTAGATAAAACTGAGGAGGAAAGACAGTGCCAGGAATAAGCAGATAAGTGTTGTTTTAAAGAAACTAATGGAGATACGCCTATTTTATATATGTCTTGTTAATGGTTAATTTATAACTGAATCAATATATTGTTGGATTTAAAATTATGAGCATTCCAAGAAATTCTATCTTGGTGTATCCAGGGGCCACAGAGAGACCACACTTAGTTGAAAATGTGTTTGGGGAACTTGCACAGGTGAGGAATAGAATGACTGTTAGTTCTTGCAAGACTTTAGTTTCTTTTGTGTGTAAAGTTATGAATTATTTGGTGGAGAAATTAAAAATATTCCCCATCAGTATATCCTTAATTAAAATCATATTATATCGAAATTTTATTGTTATTTTCCTTCAATCTGAGAAAAAGCACGGAAAAATCTCTAAAACTCCTTTTACTTTTTACTTACTAAGTAGCCATAAAAAATGGCTGGGGACATGGCTCAGTGGTTAAGTGCCTATGAGATCTATCCTCAGTCCCCCACCACACTCTTGTGAATACTGAAAACAAACAAACAAACAAAAACTCAGAAAAGAAATGTTGAATAAAGGATTTCAGTGGATGCTGTCTTCCAGCAGTTTTTCACGTGACGTTGCACTTTAGTTCTTTAGTTTCTCTTTTTTTCTGTTCATAATGTGGCTGAAAGTATGATCTATTTTAGAGCCAACATCACTACAAATGAATCAGTCATGTCTCAAATTCCAGTATTTGCTTGATTGAATGATTTTTGTGGTTGTTTGTTCGTTTCTCTGGGATTTTGTTTTGTTTTGTTATTTGTTTTTGCATGGGGACCAGAAAGGGACCAACTCACTCAGACTTAGGGGATGAGGGAATATATGTACTCTAGCACCACCTACTGGTACATAGTAGGTAGTGCCTCAGATGGCAAGAAATTCAAGCTCAAAATCTTGATTCTTTCTCCAAATCTTTCATAAATTTTTCTACCATTTTTCCTTATCCATCCTTTCCTGTCCTGATGTTTCCCTATTTGTTTTTTTATTTTCCCTTTCCCTATTATAAATGCTTTCTTTGTGTAATTCCCATGTACAACTGTCTAATGCAGTACTGGGGATTGAGACCAGGGGTGCTCTAGCACTGAATTGCATTGCCAGCCCTTTTTTATTTTATTTGGATATAGGTTCTTATTGATTTTTCCAGGCTTGCTTCAAACTTGAAATCCCCCTGTGTCAGTAGTCAAGAGAAGCTGGAGTTACAGGTATATCTCACAACACCAGGCTAAAACTCCTACTTTTGTGGCAAGTGGTCAGGTTGGAGGTGAGAAAAACAAATCCATGTTAGGTCATAAATCTTTACTTATCACTCATTGCTTGCTAAACTCATAATTACATTATTTTCACATTAAGCATAAATACTTAACATTAATATTTAATATCCCAAGCCCAGAACCCTTTGAATTGTGACTTTTTACTAACTAGCTGTCTGGCTGTATGAATTCCCTAAGTCTCTATTTTCTCACTTTAAAGAAAAAGCAATGCTAATAATACATAGCTCATAGAATGTGGTGAGAACTGAACCATGCACAGGTATCAAACTCTTCAGCAGGGCACACTTTATGCAGTAAATGTGCAATAAGTGTTTTCTAGTATTATGACCTTTCTGAAGACGAAGTCTATGGTTTTATTAATTTCTATAGCCATGTAGTGCATAGCAGAGGGTTTATATGTTTATACTATGTCTTAATATATAACAAAAATGAATTGTGTGTAGTATAGCATAGTAAAGTATAGCAGAGCAGAGCAAAGCATAGTATAGCATAGTGTATAAAAAACATTACTAACATAGCCATGAGGCAGCCACTGTGCTAATCACTTTGTAGATATTCTTTCATTTTCTTGATCCAGAATCTTGGTTTTTTTCCATTCTCAGTTGTATTAATAATTTTCTAAGGTAATATTTGAGCACTGTCCCCTAGAGCTTAGTTTTCCCAAGAGAGTGAACTGTACCACCTCTCAAATCTCCTTCAGTTCTACTATCCTTATTGCAATTCTGCCAACCATGTGAATTAGGTTTGAAATAAAATAATTCACATTGATAGTGGCTGTCACTCTTTCTATGCATTTCACAATGAAAAAAAAAACAATAGAACTACAGATAATCAGAGCAGTAAGAGTTCACTCAGTTAAATAAAGAAGCAGAACAAAAGGAAGGTAAAATCATAAAAATAGATCAGCAATATTATGGGTTTAGTCCAGAGCTCTTGGAAGACTTGGAAGATATGGAGTTGTATACTCCCATTTCTCCAGGATAGGAACAAAGCCGAAGGGAGTGCGTGGTAGGGGCAATTAAGCATTAGACCTAAAAGCAGTGGTATATTCTTAGACTAGTACTTGTGAACTGTAGACCTGAGGAAATCTAAAAAGACCAAGGCTATCCATTTTATAACATGTATCTTCAGAAACATTATGAGGCATACTACCCTGAGATGATTTTTGAAATGAGAAATTCTCTTTTTATTAAAGTGTAAACTACATTGTAGAAAATTTGAGAGAGTACAATGAAATCACTTGCAACATGAATCTGTGTAAGCACTTTCACAGTTCCAACTATGTCATACCTTTTGTATGAATATACTGAATATGTATGAACATATTTCTATGAATATATATTATTAATATATTCATAATGTACATGAAGAAGTTTATTTGATTACAATTTTGTCATACCATTACTTTGTCTCTATAGGTATCAAATGCTGCATACCTTTTTTCTAGCAAATGATCATACCATAATTTATCTACCTATATCATTGAGAATCATATTGTATCTACCAATATTGAGAATCATATTGTATCTACCTATATTATTGAGAATTATGCTGCTTTCTTAAAAGCATTTTAATCAATTCATTTCACTGATGGCATTATGTATGTTTTAGAGTCTTTTTAAAATTAAATAAATTATTACAATAGCTATTTAATTGCTTTGACAAACTACCAAATCGCCTTCTACAAAAATGTATAGCATTAAACAATACTGCCTGTAATACAAAATATTTTTGCTCTTCTCTCAAGTGAAATGGGAACAAATGTGTTATCTACATTTATTTTTTTTATGTACATTTTATTTTATTTATTTTTTTAGTTCTCCAAAAAGCTTGTATTTAGTTCAGAATTTTGAAATTTAATTTTTAATTGCAAAATCAGTATTTATCATACAAATTCTAAAGAGTAAAAATAGAATATCAAAGCTTTTGTATAAAGGAAAATACCCAAACAAAGGTCGAATGTTTTCCCTGATAAGCGGAAGATGATATAGAATCTGGTTGGGGGCGGTGGGGGGTGAGAGAGGAATGGAGGATCTTTAGATTAAGTAGAGGGGGAGAAGGAGGGGATATGAAAAATGGTGGAATGAGACAGACATCATTACCCTATGTACATATGGGATTAACAAGAATGATATGAATGTACATCATGCATAACCATAGAAATGAAAATTTGTACTCCATATGTGCACAATGCATGTTTTATTTTGATCATTTTATTTTGTACTTGTCCTGTTTCATCTCTGTCTATTCTTCCCCTATCTTTCTTCTTTTACATTAATAATTATTGTAATACTATACTTTTTCATTACTACATTGGAATAATATATTTGATATTTTGTCACTTAAACTTTTATTTAAATTTAAGAGAATACATAACCTAAAATGCAGAAACTAATTAATAACTCTACTATCCCAATAAACAATGTAAAACCCAAGGACACAAACTCCTGAGTTGCCTCCTGATTTTTAAATCAATACCATCCAGTATTTTAATTTCATTATTGTTCTTCAAAGCCAATCATGTGTGATTATTTTTATATATCCAGTGTTTGTTTAGGTTTGTGCATTCTTTTACAAGTTCTTTTGTTTGATATTACCTCTTACGTCTCTGTTTTTCTTTTTAGGTTCAAATTTCTTTTTACTGAAATATGTACTTTAGAAGTTGTGTTAGTGAGGTTTTTAAATGTAAGCTCTTTCCATTTTCACTTTCTTGAGGTATCTGTATTGGGTCCTCATTTATGACATTCAATCATTGTTCTTTTGTTGGTAATCCCTCCTTTTCAGAGTAATTTAGATTTTGTAGTTCTGCAGTCTGATACTGCTCTTTTTATATAATACACAATAGGGGAAGGGCAGTCTGTCCTATATATTTGGTACACATGGATGGATTTATAGACATGAAAAATAAAGGTATTTATGTAGTTAATTCATCTTTCACTAATATAATCTTGCTTTAGATTTGTCTGATGTCTAGATGTATGGATTCATGTTTTTCATAAATTCTAGCAATTTTTTTTTAGCTATTATAACTTCTCTTAAGACTTTAACCTGCTTGCCTTTTGTCTTGGGCATCTCCTGGGTGCTCTTATCCTGTTCTGTTCTATTTTATTTTCCCTGTCCTTGAACTTCTCCTCTATAGCTTGTGTGCGTTCATCCCTTCATAGTATGAATAGTCACTTCATCTCTGTGTTCAAGTGCTCTAATTAATTTTTATTTTAGAGACTTTTTTTTAATTTAAGTTCCACTTGATTCTTTTTTATACCATCCTGATCTCAGCCTGAAGAGAGGGACAGCACTCCCAGTAGCTACTGACCAAACCCTGTGCCAGGAAAACCAGTGCTTGTAATTTCCTGCAAAAAATATGTACTTTCTCTCTCCCATTCTCTTAATTTGAGAGTAAAGATCATCATATTTTCCCTCTACTTTCTAAATTTTATATGATTTTTTTGTAAAACCATTGCTTGAAGTAATTCATGAGGTTTTATGAAAATAGTAATTAGAAATACAGAAATAAAATATATTTATTGATTAAGGAAAGAAATAAAGGGCCATGAAGACATGAACCCATCTAAATTCTGAAAATATGTGAAGGGCTAACACTTTGCAATTCTTAGGGTGCTTTAATACAGTCCCAAGTTGATGTTTAATGTGCTATGCTTTAGCTAGGATGTGTTGGTGCTGTGCTTTCCGCCAGGTGTTCTCCAAATGCTCTTCACATATAATTTTATTACAACCCTCTGATGTAGATACTATTTTGCCCTCATTTTAAGGTAAGGGTATTGTGACATCTTTTCCCTTTCATGTATTTAGTACAGAATATTATAAAATGCCATTTTTTTCCATTTTAAAGATTTCAGGGACCTTAAATTAAAAAAAAAAAATATGTTTTTAAAACAATTCCTGAGATTTCGTTATTAAATTGGGTTTTTAAATCCATAATAATATTTTTTAATTTTATTTTTACAGACTTCATTTTGATTCATTGAACACATATGGGGTACAAATTTTCATTTCTATTGTTTTGCCTGATGTACATTCATATCATTCCTGTTAATCACACATGTACATAGGGTAATGATGTCTGTCTCATTCCACCATTTTTCATACCCTCACTTTCTCCCCTCATTTCCTTCTACATAATCTAAAGATCCTCCATTCCTCTCTCACCTCCCCACCCCAACCAGATTCTATATCATCATCCGCTTATCAGGGAAAACATTCGGCCTTTGTTTTTTTGGGATTGGCTTATTTCACTTAGCACAATAATCTCCCATTCCATAATTTCTAATTTATGGTGAGAAGATTCCCTTCTTTCCCTTATATGTCATCTGTTATATACTCAATCCTCAATAGAAGTCTGATTTTGTGTGTGTATGTAAATAGATTTTTAAAAATGATATAATTACAATTGTCATCATATGTTATAGTTTAGATATGTGCTGTCCCCCAAAAGCTCAAGAGTGTGAGACAATGCAAGAACACTCAGAGGTGAAATGACGGGGTTATGAGACCCTTAACCCAATCAGTGAATTAATGCCTTGATGGGGATTAAGAGCGAGTGGTAACTGAAGGCGGGTAGGGTGTGGCTGAAGAAGGTGGGTACCTGGGGGCATGGCTTTGGGGTATATATTTTGTATCTGGCCAGCAGAGTTTCCCTTTGCTTTCTGATGATCATGCGAACTGCTTCATTCTGCCACACTTTTCTGCCATGATATTCTGCCTCACCTTGAGCCCTGAAGAATGGAGCCAGTTACCTATGGACTGAGACTTCTGAAAATGTGAGCCTCCAAATTAACTTTTCATCCTTAAAATTGTTCTTTTCAGGTCCTTTAGTCACAGCAGAAAAAAAAATTGAATGAAACATCATATGAAGAGGTTATTAATTGGAATGAAGTTTCCACTGTTTTTACTGGAACTATTCCTTTGTGCCAGATCACTTTGGAAGTTCTTATCTCTTTCTCTTTACCATATACAGCATTTGAAGCTTATCCCCCAAACTAGAAGAAAAAAGAGACATGAAAATGAACAAGTAAATCACTTGGTTTTATTCAAAACTCTAAAATTAAGGCCTTGCACTCCAGTTGTGATGAGTTGGATAGATTACAGAAGTCATCCAAATCTCCATCAGTGTGTATAACTTGGCTTGGGATACATTGCATCTCTTGGATCTGATGGGAACTGACTAGATGTGCTTTAGAATTTCATGCCAGGTGTTATTAAGGATTTTGTCTGTGGACTAAACCATCTCACACCCTTCCGATTAAGAAAAATGTCACCTGGCTTACATTTGAGACAGGGAAAGAGAGAGTGAGGGGTCTTTAAATGGTTCATCCTTCCAGTCTTCTTTTAGCTCCTCTGATATTTCTTCTGTGGGCTATGGATCATCCAGAATAAGTGGCATCTCTTGATATTTGCCCGATGCTAAAGGAGGACAACATCATTAATGTAGGAAATGCCTGAGATTTAAACTCATTTTAATAATTTTCAGATAAACAACAAAATGCAATAAACTCCAAACCAAATCGTTGTATTATAAAAACTGCTCTTTTTAAATATTTTCTTTTTTTGGTACTGGGGATTGAACTCAAGGGCACTTAACCACTGAGTCACACCCCCAGTGTGTATTTTGTTTAAAGATAGGATCAAACTGAGTTGCTTAGCACCTTGCTGAGTTGCTGAGGCTAACTTTGAACTCAAGGTCCTCCTGCCTTAGCCACCGGAGCCACTGGGATTACAGGCATACACCACCACACCCAGATAAATTTGTTTTTAAAAGGCATTTTTTCTTAGGTGGTTCTTTTGAAATGAATACATGTGCAACCTATAAAATGAACAAGAACATATACGACAGGGTCCTAGAGTAATGGAAGTTTCAGCCCTGTGTGGCAAAATTATCGTTCTGTTTTGCTCAGTTTGGAAATAAAACCATTCAAATTAAGAGAAGGAATGGAGAGAGAAGAGCAAACATACTTAAATAGATTGGCTGTATTGCCTTGTATCATAGGTGGAATTATACTATGACTTCCTAGATACTGGCCCTTTATGCCCTGAATGTTCTCTCCTTAAGTGTGTGCAGGACTATGATTATGACAGGAATAGCCAGCAAGATAATGTTACATTTTATTGCAAAGGAGTTTTCAAATATGATTAAAGATCCCAAATCAATTGATTTTGAGTTGATTAAAGAGAGATCATCCTAAGTATACCTGGCCAAATCAGGTAAGCCTTTTAAAAAGGGATGGGGGTTCTTACTGAAATCAAAGATTTCTTATAGTGCTCTTGAGAAACCAATCTGCTAAGTTGTGAGAGTCTGTGGCAAGGGACCAGAAGCAACTCTAGCAGTTGAGCTCAGCCCCCAGATGAGAGTGAGCAAGAAAATGGGAAATTCAGTCCTGCAACCACAAGGAACTCATTTCTGACAGCAGCTTCCTGAACTTGGAATAAAAGGATCCCAAACTCTAGAAAAGAATGGTGCCTGGTCAACACCTTCATCAGACCTTATCAAACATGGAGCAGAGAACCAAACTTAGTTGTAGTCATGATTTCTAGAATCATGACTTCCAGAAATTGCCATTTTGTGGTAATTCATTTTGAAGCAATAGAAAATTAATATCCCTTATATTTCAATTCAAAATTTAAAAATCAAGGCTATGTTAGTCTAGTTTAGTCTTAGTATTTTATCATTTAGATATTACATGTATGGATGTTTTTATGAGCACATATATACATACACACATATGAAACTGGAAGTCCAACTATATTTGCAGGCAAGTTTGAGGAGAGCAGAAATATCAGCTCTATTGTTTTGTTTTTACTTCTGCAGTTTGGATTTAAAAATGTGCTTGGAATTTAAACCTAACTTTACCATATGAGCTCACAATCCAATTCTAAGAACTTACTAACAAAAATAAAATTATGTTTATACCAATATATATTCACCAATATTCACAACACTGTTCATAATAACATAAAACTGAGAGCAAGCAAAATATTTTAACAATTGGTGAATCGGGATCCAAACTTTGGTGTACCCAGTCTATCTATAGGAAAGGAGCACTGAGCAGTTGAAAGAGATGAGCTGCTGCTGAAATACAGGAACTATGAATAAAATCTCAAAAAATATGCCAGGTAAGCAAAAAAAAAAAAAAAAAAAAAAAAAAACATGGCCAGATACAAGAGTACCTACTGACACCATAATGGATACTATAATAATTTCATTTATACAAACTTTGGAATAGGCAAGACTAACCTGTAACAGATGGCAGATTAATGGTTTTCCAGAGGAGGATGATGGTAAAGAACATTTTGAAGGAAAGAAAAGCTGTATCTTGACTGTGAGGTGGATACATAAGTGTATTATTTATTAAAACCCATTGATCTGAACACTAAAAATGGATTTATTTTAGAGAATGTAAATTACACTTCTATAAAACTCATTAACATAAATAGTAAGAGGTACAAAGTAAAACAGTCTCTAATATTTGTGAATGAACAAAACTTAAAGTCAATTTTATTCTTTAAATACTTTGTAAATTTTTTAAACAAATGTGTTTTCCATAGTAGCCCATATAGGTCAGTATGTGAGGAAAAGGTCATAGAACATATATGGATTTTTAAAATGCAAAATTAATGTCACAAATTATTCACCTGTGTGTGGTGGTGGGCTGTCTGCCATGATTAACTTGGGGAGTTTTCCTTTTATAATGCAATCCAGTGTTATTTGCTTTAGGTCTTGATAAATCAAATTCGTTTTGGGCATCACAGGCTTTCTAAAAACAAAATTGCCACAAAATGATTAACATCACAGTGTAGAAAGTCAGGATGTTGTTAAGTATCACAATGATAACATTTTGGTGTTTGAGTTAGAGCATTCTGAATCGTGGGAAGCATCATGTGTTAAGTAAAATGAGTTGGGAAATTTTGGGTCACATTACTCCTTAGGAAATAGCACGTCTGTATCTTTGTATCTTCATATATGTTAGGACAAGGTGATCCTTCCAACAGCCATGAATTTAAATCCCCAGATTTTAAAAACTATACTCACATTGAGAAAGTTAATATTGATATAAAATCAAAATAAATATACTGGGATGCTTTATAGGAATTTTGGCAATGCATGTTGAAAGGCAGAAGAAGATAACTCAAGCTTTACAACATTATTCCTGTGCTTGTTTTACTTTCAGATATTTCATTAAATTGTTTCCTCTTTATGAAAATCTCCAGTAACATGGGATTTATTGAAAGCTATGCCTTTATATACAAAGCAATATTTTATTAACTGATAAATGACATACATATAATTCCAAGAATTCTGTCTCTATAAATTTATAACTCATTAAACTACCTTTGCAAATCCTCTGTTTTATCCTTACAAAATGCTTCATGAGATGACGTCTTTGCCCATGTGTCATCCTCTGCAGGTTTGTGCTCACACAGCTCAGCATCATTTCCCATGAGCAGGAGATGGATTCTTTGCTGTGCATCAGGAATGTCACAGTATATCATATGGATCTGAAGAAAATCAAGATTAGATCATTTCACTGACAGAAGCTTTGACCTCTCTCCTGATCACGTTCACTTATTATGTTCCACATTAGAGGTGTTTGGACAAAGGTTAAATGGCCAACAGGCTGAGAAGTTATAAGGAGTCAAGAATTAGGAGCCAATTGGATTGGATGTCATTTGAAATTCAGTGTGACTTGAGATCCTATCTGCGACTTTTCAAATGCATTTTTTTCCTCTCACAATCCAATGTTTGTGTAACACTGACGAACTGTATTTCATATTTACATAATGCTTAAATGTGGTGTTTAAATTTTAAAATAATCCAAACAACTGAACTGGGATCCTGTCTTTGTACAGAAACACCAGCATTTCTGCAACTTGCCCCATGTAACAACAGGGAACTGCTGTTTCCTCCCGTTTTAGTTATGCGCTGTTGAAACACAGGACATTGTTTTTTTGTTTGTTTGTTTGTTTGTTTAGCAAAATATTCATATTTTATAAATAGTCTTTTCTAAAATTTTATTTTTCTCTTTGGTAGAATGTAAAACAAGTTTTTATTTTCTTCCAAAGCTGCCCTTCATTTTCTGTTAACACACAATGAACAATTTTTTGATAATACATGTAGACACATTATGTTGGAACAACTAATTCAATAATTTTATTTTAAGACATGCTTATTGTTGAGATTTTCCAAACAAATGTCATTTTGACCATGGATGTCCAGTCAGCTGCAATCATTTAATCATTCACTACTTTTGTATTTAGGTAATTAAAGTTATAAATACTAGCTCTAAGAACAAACTCAACCATTAGCCTGACATTAGTCATGAAAAATTTTGAAAGAAAGAAAAGAAAAAAGGCATAAAAATTGAAGTGGAATTATGACACTTAAGTGTTTATTAAGACATCCATTGTACCTATAGGATACTTTATTAATACTTTCCATATAAAGTTAATTGCAGACATCATAATCACAGCATTTGTTTAAAACAAGCTTTCAAGATTAAAGACACAAATCCATCAACATTCCCTGGCCTTTAGTATTTGAAAGATAATTATCTGCTTTAATTAAAGGCCAATGAGAGGCTTTGACTCACAGAAGTAAGGCCCACACAGCAGTGAAACCTGTGATTATCTCAACATCCTAATCAACTGCGCTATGGACTTAAAATCACAATCTTGATGGCAGTGAAGAGCACAGAGTCTGTATTAAAATGCCATATTACCTTTTACCATGTCGCCGATCATTTTATCCAATGAACACACAATGCACAGAGGATCCCCAACTTATGATTGTTTGATTTGTATTTTTAAAATTTTATGACAATGCTAAAATGATATGAAGTTCATAAAAAACATACTTCAAATTTTGATGTTTGGTCTTTTCCCCAGCTAGCCATGTGGAGTATGAGGCTCTCCCTTGATGCTGGGCAGCAGCAGTAAGCCACAGCCCCTAGTTAGCCACATGATCATGAAGGAAACTACTGACACCCCACAGTGTATTGTACAATGCATTTTATTGCTAAACTATGAGGTTAGGTAGGTTAGGCATATGAAATGCATTTTTGAGCTATAGGTTTAATTTGTAATGGACTTACTGGGATTTAAGTCAAAGATCATCTGTATTAGCAATGTTTTCCTCTTAAGGAAAAGCATGTATTCTTGATCCCTTTTCTTCCTACAAATTACATTTGGATTTGTGAAGGAAAAGATAAGATGTTTGCACGTCAGTTAGAAGTCTGATTATCTGTCTATTCTGAACAGATAGGCTGAAATACATTGTAATTGAAGGTATCCAGGGAACACTCCCCATGGATACACAGGCTGTATGATTGTGGGTGACATCACAACAACTCCTGGTTTTTCTCTGCAAAGAATTTTGCAAACATCCCTGGAAAACTTGGGATATTTTTGCAGGTGGGGTTGGGGGCAGGAGTGGGGAGGGGCGGGGTTCAAGCTTTTGTCCCTCTAGAGTAGCAATGGCTCCAGTCCAGCATGGACAAGGCATCTCTGCCTTTCATTATTATTTTTGTTCTAATATATATATATTTTTAATTTGGGGTTTTAGGGCTAAGCTAAGGTTTTGTTTGAAGAAAGAAGGAACTAAATTCTAAAAAGGATAGAGAACCCCTGCTGTGAATTATCTTTCAGCTCCTGAATCCTCTGTTCTGGTGTATTCTGATTTGGTGAATCATTTGCCGCAGGGCACTGAATGGGGCAACAAAAACAATGAATGGATAAAAATCCTTGCCACTCGCAACCTTAGTCACCAAAGATTCATTTGCAAATTTGTATTGTTACTTACCATGCTTACTAAAATTTCCAATAATTGATGGGTTGCTTCTTGAGGGTCATTCAATCTTCTTGGTTCACTTTCACTTTGCAAAATCTCTTTGCTTTGCAAAATCTCATTAATAGCTCTCTCTTGTTTGAATAAGTCCTGTTTCCTCTCTTCCAGTGTGAATAAGGCCCCTTCCATATGTTGTTCTGACAATATCTTCTTTCCTCCTGCCACTGTGTTAACTGTCTGGTAAAAAAGAATACAAGTTTATTTTCAATTTCCAGTTAATAATGTTTTCCCTTTTAATCTATAAAATAGAACAAATTGTACTGTGCCCACATATATTTAAAAGCAGAAGTAAGATGTGCTTATAGGAAGTAAAGTACCAAGTATAAAATGCCAGATAATTAAATTCTGATATATGTTCTGAAAAATTTTTTATAAAATGCACCAGAATTGTTGTGGGAAATGGTTTGCGATTTTGAATTGAGAGGTATGTTGCTATATTATAGTTTAATTCTTTCAAATAATGGGGTGATTATTTGAGGGGGGGAAACCACTTTTAAGAATTATTTTATTGGGGGCTGGGCTGTTGCTCAGTGGCAAAGCGCTTACCTAGCACTGGTGAGGCACTGGGTTCAATCCTCAGCACCACATAAAAGTAAATAAATAAAAAACAAAGGTATTGTGTCCATCTACAGCCAAAAAACAAAATTAAAAGGACAGAATTATTTTGTAGAATACCGTACACAGATTTCTAGGCTGTTTGGAATATGTTTCAGAGAAAATTTCTATTTGTACTCTAAATAGGTAAAATGAGGCAAATAAAAAAGGATATTTAATTAAATAAAATGTCCCTAGAAAATAGTCAATTATTAACTATTATAGTCGATTATTAACTATGAACTTATGAACTTAGTAAGTTAATGTGGAATACATGAATAAGGACATCTGTTTTAGTTTTAGTTTTGTTTTTTGTTTTTTGTTTTGTTTTGTTTTGTTTTGTTTTGTGTGTAGCAATAACACATACCTAAGACTGGGTTAATTTAACAAACAAAATAATTTTCTCATAGTTCTGAAGGCTGAGAAGTTCAAGATCTAGGGATTAGCATCTGATAAAGATTTCTTTCCTGTGTCTTCTCATGGTAGAAGGGTTCTGGGCAAGAGAAAGAGAGTCTACTCCCTAAAGAAAACCTTTTCACTAAAGCATTAAATCTACCCATGAAGGTAGAGCCATCATGGCTTAATCTACTCTTAAAGGTATTGCCTCTTAACACTGTTACAATGGCAGTTAAATCCTAACATGAGTTTTAGAGGAAACTAACATACAAGCCCTATTAAAATCTGGTAGGATTTTTGCCTCTAGTAGAGCCATTTTAAAATGGCTTTGAGTATTGTGTACTTTTTATCAAGATTTTCAGAGACTTCCAGACTTTATCCCTAAATCTTGGCTATCCACAGTATTATGAAAATAAAATAAATACCACATCTATTATTGAATTATTAATTTGCCTTGTAAAAAGTAAAATAATTCTCCATATAAAGTTCACAATTATTTTCATGAATGAGTCCAAGTGTTAGAGGGCTGTCACTACATCATTGTACATTTTAGTTCTATAGACCAATAATAAATTCTACCTTCATAGCATTTTCAGCCATTAGTCATGTTTTTAGCAATGGGGTCTTGTTTTTATATTTTCCTTAGTCACTTTTACATTTACAGTTGATTATTTTGTTATGGTAAGTTGAAATGATTTTAGCTAACTGTTCTCATGTTTAATTTGCTATGCTGCTATGAAATATCATGTGGAATGGAAAGATATAGTAATTTAAAATTCATATTTATAACTTCATCCTTATTTGCTTTATTTTAATTTTTTTTTTGTACCAGGGATTGAACCCAGGGGAATTTAACCACTGAGTCACATCCCCCAGCCCATTTTATTTTATTTTATTTTATTTTATTTTATTTTATTTTTTTGAGACAGGGTCTCACTAAGTTGTTTAGGGTCTTGCTAAGGTGTTGCAGCTAGCTTTCAACTTGGGATTCTCCCGCCTCAGCCTTCTAAGCAGCTAGGATTACAGTGTGCACCACTGTGCCTGGCTTAAATTTTATAACAAAATTAATTTTCTTCCAAGATTTGCAAAGTGAAAAGTTTCTCAGAATAGTTTTACTAATTTCTTGAAGTGTAAATCTAGTTTAGTTACTCATTAATTTGCAAGATATACTGAAAATTTCTTAGATAACCCATGGGGATTTATCAGTTGCTTTAGAATTTAAGAAAATAGGGAAATATTTACTTAACTTCAAAATGTATTTGTGAAACAAATACTGCCAATTATAATGTGACTACTTTCAAAATACTTTTATCACTTTTAAAGTTCTTATTTTCTTTTGCTGTTACTATTATTTATTTATTTATTTATTTACTTATTTATTTTTGGACTGAGGATTGAATCTAGGATTGGTTTATCACTGAGCTACATCCTAAGTCCTTTTTCTTTTTTTCTTTTGATACAGACTCTTGCTAAGTTGCTTAGAAACTGGCTAAGTTGCTGAGGCTGGCCTCAAACTTGCAATTCTCCCACTTCAGTCTCCCAATCTCTGGTATTACAGGAGTACACCACCACACCTGACTCATACTCTCTCACATCAAAGATGACTGTCTGTTCTTGACTTACACATTTTCAGGATGGTAAACGTTCTTCATAAAACTATTAAAGTTCAATATAATACAAAAGTTCAATACAAAACTATTAAAGTTCAATACAACTACAATAGGTTTTGGGAACAGAAAGATTGAGACTATAAGACACTGCTTACAGACAATGTGTCTGCAAGAAAATAAACCTGAGAAGGTCATGGCATAAGAATATGCTAAGTATTTGTTTTACCAAAGTGAATTAAAAATTTAAATACTGCAAGAGGACTAATGGAAGTTTGTAGGAGACAAGTAATGATTACCTTTCACCACTGAAAATCAACATTATACTAGTAATTGAAGATCAGTTTGTAACTCTGATCACTGAGGGATCAAAATTTCTGAAGAGAATGCAACTGAAGTATCTTCGTTAGTTTTGTGAAAGGTTAAAGGATAGTGTTGATATAAGAGGTTAGTGCTTCTGGATTGGCCAGTTTCATTATTTTGAATTTGTCTGGTCCAACTAAAAGTATAAATCTTTTTTTTAAATTTTTTTTTGTTTATTTGTTTCTTGGCCAATGCAGTATAGTATTTTTGAACAAAATAGCTCATTAAGATAAAAAGGGCTACTTACATTCTTTTAATTATAAGAAGATCTGTTTCAGATTTTTGTTTCCTTCTTATATGTAATTTTTTTCTAAACTGAAAGAAAAAAAAAAACACCTACTCTTGTGATGTCAGGTAGAGGAAACATTTTGTCTTGCCATTAGAGGAGTTTAGATTTTGTGGTTACCAGCCCAGTAGGACTTGGTGCACATATTGTATGTCTGACTCTAAGCTCTGAGGCTCCTAAAAAAACACAGAAAAAGAAAAGAAAAATATGCTCCTAGGAAGCTGAATCCTTATCTCCTGAGAATATGTGTGTGTGTGTGTGTGTGTGTGTGTGTTTGTGTGTGTACAAATATAAGTGTGAATGTGGGTCTGAGTGGGGCAAGAAAGGTAAATAGGTATTAAGTTCAATACATGGCAAAGAGGCACTTCAGGCAAGGAGAGTTTTACTCTCAGGGAAAGAAGAATCTGACAGGCGGGAAGCTGAAACCCAGTAGGAAGAGGTGACTGGGTTCACGAATGGCGCTGGACTAACCAGGTGTAACTTATCTTCAGGATGGGGCTCTCCTAGGTAAAAGCAAATGCTGAGCACCTGGACGTGGAGCCTGAGTGAAAGTCACTGGAGGAACACAAAGCAGTGAGTCACATGTGGTCAGGAAAACTCCTGTTACCATGGAGTTTGGATTTTGCTATCTATGACCAGTATGCCTGCTATAACACGGTATAGAAGGAGGATCAGTCATTTAAAGAACAAATAACTTGAGTGCATGTGTGAGGGATAGTTAGGGGCAGTATCTGCCAAGTTACATTATTGTTTATTAACACACATACATTTTCCTATATACATATATATATACTTATATTGGTAATAGATGATATATAACTGCAAATATACATATACATATGCATATAAATATATATAAATCTATAATTACATTGATACATTATATATAATTGTGTAAATATATGTAAAATTATTTTAGGTTCCAGAATTTTTGCATTTAAAATATGACTCAAAGTTTTTATGAAGGTAATGATAGTCATCTTCATTCTTTTAATGTGTTATTTCTCTACCATTTTACCCTATGATTAGGTCTCATCACTACTAACCAAGATGATGTTTTGTCTTAGTTATAACTAGTGATTCGGTAGAACTCCAAATTGGAATATATTCATCTAGGCATTTCCTCCAAAGACACAGAGAGAATAAATCCCCACTATCAAAGACACAGCATCTATAGTTTTGAAGATGTCCAAGCTGTGGTACAATATGTATGTAGTGAATTACTTATCTAGAGAATGTGCTTGATATAACAGCCAGAACCTACATCTCAACATGACATTGTGGACTGACTTTTTAAAGATATTTTTGAGGAGAAATATAGACCTTTAAATGAAATGACATATCTATATTTTTTTGAAATAAATATATATGTATTTATGAAATAAATGCCTTAAAATACATGCCTTATGAATGTCAAACAGTGTAATGGTCTCAAATATTTTATAGATCGCCTCATATTGCAAACTGAAATACCAGAAGGATATTTATTTGAAGGGTGACTAAATTATTATAATCACAAATTATTTTAGTTATTGTAAAGTCATGAGAAAAGATTACATTTTCAAGTTTGCTTTCACTGACCTGTCCTATTTCTACATCCAAACCCCAAGATATCATCTTCGCAGGGGACACTGCTATTATATTAGGATGGTCATGGGCAAATTTCAAATTTTCATGGACGTCTTCCAGATCCCCCATGATTTCTTGGAGTTCGTTGGCAGCTGAAATGAGAACAGAAAGGAATTTTACAAGTAATGATCATAAAAAAATCATTGCAGATATTTTATGAACAAAAAATTATAGCGTTTAGTGCCCAAGTAGCCTTGATCAAATATACATTGTATTCTTTTGCTTATTCTATTGTTTCGGAAATTTCTCAATCTTTATTAAATATTTACTGCATGAAGAACACTTACTCAAGAGCCAAAAATTCAGTGATGAGAAAGATGCTAGTGGAGCTTATATTCTAGTGAGGGAGAAACAAACAACTAAGCACATATATAAGAACATAAATAAAGATTGTGATAGATACTGGTCAACAAGTAGATAGTGTGCTGTGGTATTTAATTACCTAGGAGGCCTGGTTAGATAAGGCTGTTAGGGGACTTTGCTCAGAAGGAACAACTTTTGAAATGAACCTTGAAGAATGAAAAGAAGTTGACCTTACTGAGAATCACAAGGTCAGTGTGAACTGTAAAGGTTCTAGCAAGAGAAGAGAAAGTGAAAGTCCCTGAAGGAAGAAAAAGCTTGATACAAATCTTGGAACTTAACATGAGTCAACGGAAGATGCTTCCAGTGATCAAGAGAGAGAGTGATCCAGGCAGTATGACAGGGCCTGGATCTGGTAATTCAACACCGTGTAGGAGGTGGCAAGGATCTTGGCTTTTACTCATTGTCCACTGAAAGCCATTGAAGGGGTTAAGACAGGTTGAATGAGAAATGAATTGAAGCTGGGCATGTGGGGGCAACAAAACAGGAAATGGGAGACCTGTCAGAAAATAATTGTTGGTGACCAGGCAGCAACTATAGATGCTGGTACTGGAGAGGAAACAGGTAGATTTAAGATACAATTCTAGATAGAATCAATTAGATTTACTCCTATATTCCATATGAAAGCAGTCAAGAATGACATATATTTTGATTTAGTGCATAGTATTCATATGCTAATTTTTAGATGAATAAATTAAATGTCTACACCATAATATTAAAAAGGCACTCATGTTTGAAAGAATGATTTATCTTCTCACAGTGGTATCTAGTGACATCATGTCCTACATTCAGAATTTTTGGATCTGTACCAAGAAAAAGTATAGAACAGAAGAGAATCACACCACTGTTAGTATTTTAGTGATATAACATCATCCTTCTTCTAGGTATATTTTGTTAAATTACTTTATTACATATGTTTTATAACTAAGTATCTGCAAACATTTAAAGTGTACAATTCAGTGAGTTTTGACAGGTTTTTTATAAACCCATAATACAACCACAACTACAAACAAAATGGTGTATGTCCATTATCCCAAGTTTCTTTGTACATTTTTGCACAGAAAATATTATATGTATATAAATTCATATGCATTTTAATTAAGGGGAAAATTAATTTTTACTATTTACCCAGAAACTTATTATGTATGTTGCTTTTCCTTCCTTCTTTAAAATATGAGTTTTCCTCAGGTACCTAATTTTCCTTCATTCTCAAGAAGTCCGTAAGCATCTCTTGTGTTTGTGCCATGACAAAACATTCTCTTAGCTTCCTGTTATATGAAAGTGTATCTATTTTACCTTCACTCTTAAAGGATATATTGTTTCTGGATGTTGAGTTCTGGGTGGTTAATTATTTTTTCTTTTCGCACTTTAAGGTAGTTTTTCATTGCTTCTGATTTACGAAGATTCCTAAGATTTTCCATGAATTTGAACTGTGTTTCCATCTACGTGATACCATGTTTTTCTTTGGCTCATTTGCTTTCAGAATCTTCCTTTGTCGCTGGGTTTCAGCTGATCAGTGATGATGTGCTTAGATGGGATTTTCTTCATATTTATTTGACAGATCTTGCCAGCGTTCTTTGAATCTGTAAATGTTTGACTTTCACCAAACTGGACAAGTTATCATTTCTTCACATTTTTTCTACATCTTCTCTCTCTTTTCTTTCTGTGAGTGTGGCAGGAACACTAGAATTTCTCATATATTCTCACAAATTCTTGAGGTTCTATTTACTTTTCAATCCTTTTTTGTTCTCTCTAAGATTGGGTCATTCCTATGAATCCACATTTAAATTTACTAACTTTCAAAATATCATCTCCATTCTTCTGTTAAGCACAACCAGTTCTGTTTTAAAATTTCAGATGCTATATTTCTCAGTAATAAAATTCCTACTTGGTTCTCTCATTTTTTGTGTTCTGGGTGGTTTTTTTTTTTTGCTTGTTTGTTTGTTTTCTTTTTCCTTTTTCTCTTTTTATCAGAGTTAAAGGAAAAAAACCCTTAAGCATAGTCATAACAGTTTTTTTAAAACCCTTCTCTACTGGCCCCTACCTTTGGCTCACCTCAGGAACATTTATTGATTGTGTTCTTCCTTCAGAATGCAATATTTTTCTGGTTCTTTAGATTATGTCCTGCTCATTATGGATGCTATGTTTTAGAGACTCTAAAAACAGTTATAATTCCTTGAAGAGTTTGTGTGTGTGTGTGTGTGTGTGTGTTAACAATAAATTAAGTTGATTAAAATTAAATTGCAGCCAATGGAAGATCAAAACTTCATTCAGCTCTCTGGACCTTAACTAAGAAAGATGGAGTCTCCTTCAAACTTTATGGTTCAGGAATCTCTTGGGGAAAGTTTGAACACAGAATTTGGAGTTCCCTTGCTTTTCACCTCTCCTTTCTGGAATTTCTTCCTCACTTTTCACTTGCCATATGACCCTGGCCTCCACTCTGTGGTTCCCCAGGCCAGATGGATGGTGGACTTTATGTCACAGATTTACCTGCTCCATGCCATGCCTCAGCTGGGATCTCCTTCATATCTATGCTGCAAAAAGTGAAATATCCATTAAATACCCATTGTAGTATCTTCCTTCAGGTTTTACCTTATTTTCAAAAGGTTGGTTTATTCTTCTCTCCCAAGCACTCAAGTAGATTTTTTTTAATTAAAAAAAAATTTGTTTAGTATTATGCATGTAATAGGTGGTCTGATCTTACTCTGCTACACTAGAAGCTTCTAAGAGTCTTTCCATCCTAATGTTTCTGATGAGCATATTAGTAAAGCAAGGCTGTGTGAGTGAGTGTCCGTGTATGTGTGTGTGCACATATACCTATGCAAGCATGTGATTGAAAGAAATTTATCAAATAGAACTAATTTGACATCTTTCTAAAAACTCAGACAGGACATTGCTCGGTTCTACAAGATTAGATGAGTTGATTATACATCTGCAGAGAGAAATACAGACACACTACTAAAATTGCTAGTTGAAATGAAACTAAAACACTGGAGAGAAGAATTACTTACTTAGAAAATGATGGGTATGCAGAAAATTCATTTTCTGAGTACAAGTTTCCAGAAGCTGAGTCTGCAACATAGATATTTCAAAATAATGAGATAATGGTATGTCACCGTTTTTCCAAACATAATCTTCATTCTTACTCAAGTTAAATTTGAGAATGTAAAATTCAGTTACATTGTTCTTAGTTTTCTTTATTTAACTCAAATGGTTTTCAAGGATTATTGCTTTTAAATCATCTATTTTCATGCTTGAGTACTTGCTGGAATCTTCTATGTGTGTTATTTTTTTTTTCCCCTGAGTTTCTCATAAATCATGGTGCTGCTGAGGTTCTTATCACTGCCCTCTTTATTGACCTGATCACCTTATTTTTTTAAAGGTTTAAGTTAACTTTGATTCTCAAATATTTATCTATTAAGCTCCAAACCCACAAAACTGACTTTCCATCATGATCTTCCCCCCAGAAGCTAATACACTCTATACTCCCCACTATTTACCTGTTCCTTTTTCCATTCTTTCTTTACATACTAAGTTTATTCCACATTACAAATCATGGAACTCCCTTTCACCTGCATTAGGCAGTAATTCATTTTCCACCTTTCCCTGTCACCCTATAATGCTGAATGAGGCAGGTGGAAACAAGGAAGGAACAAGTTTCATTTCTTCAAAGTCCTCAAATGTGCCTGTTAGGGACTGAATTGTGCCTGTCCCTAAAACTTATATGCTGATATTCTCCCCTCAAGTATGATTATATTTGGAGATAGGGCCTTTAAAGAGGAAATCAGGGTTAAATAACATTAAAAGGGTGGGGCCCTAATCTGTAGAACCAATGTCCTTAGAGCAAGAGGAAGAATCACCAGAAGCACAACCACACAAGAGAAAAGGCCATATAAGAAGGGAACAGTGAGAAGACAGCCATCTGCAAGCCAAGGAAGAGGATTCCAGAGAAACCACACCTGCAGACACCTTGACCATGGACTTCCAATCTATGTAATTGTGTGTTGTTGACGGCACTCGGCTGGAGGCATTTTGCTTTGACAGTCCTAACACATTAAGTGCCAGGTCTACTGCCTACACTTACAGACCTTAGTGTGTTGTAGAGATGGTGAAAAAATAGTACCAGAAAGAAAAATAAATAAAAGGAAGAGAACCAAGCATAACCATTACCTCGGATCTCTTAATGAAGAACACATTGTGCTTTTTAAAGTAGAAATTAAGACAGATTAGATGGTAGAAATACACCAGTGAAAAAACACTTTACCTCCACTGAAGGGCAAAAAGAAACATGTCTAGGAGGATAAACAAATGACAAGAAGTGGACAAAATGCAGATATGGAATCGGGTATGAGCAGCAGGGTTATACATACAAGAAATGACTGCTTCCATTGGGGAAATTCTAAGGAAGGCTTCCTGTAGGAGGTGACATTTAAAAAAAATGACTAAGAATTCATCATGTACAGAGGTGAGGGCTACTCCAAGAAGAACAAATGCTCACATCTAAGAGATATCAAAAAGTCTTGGAGAAATTTTCAACATGCTACTAGTGATGGACCATGACTTGTCATGTGTGTGTGGCAAGGAGGGGAGGGAGGGATACACATGTGTGAAAACATAGGGAGAGGAATGTCTTGATATTTTCATGGTGACATTTGAACAAGACTTTCTAGGAGGCAAGTGAATCTGCTTAGTAATACTCAGAAAATTTAATAGTGACTATCAACATGAAAGACTGACTATACTAGTTGCTCAAACCTTATTATTATTATTTTTTCTTTAGGTAGCAGGGATTGAATTCAGGAATGCTTAACCACTGAGCCACATTCCTAGCACCTTTTATTTCTTATTTAAAGACAGTGTTTTGCCAAGTTTAGGGCCTCCCTCAGTTGCTGAGGCTGGCTTTGAACATGCTATGTTCCTGCCTCAGCCTCCCGAACTGCTGGGATTACAGGCATATACCACAATACCTGGCTCAATTTTTTATTGAAACCTACACCTTGAGTAAAATACTGGGAGTGTTATTTCTCCTGTCTGAGAGCAAATTATAGAAACAGGACTATTGCATTGTCATGAAATGTCTTATTCTGAAGACAAAACTTTTTTCCAAAGCACGGTTAAAAAAGAAGAGAGCAAAATGTTTAAAATTTAAACACTTTACTTTTAGACTCAAATAGCTATTTATTCCATGAGTATAATTACCTGAGATTGAACACTATTTCCAAGAATCCTCAGGAAATGAAAAGTCAATGACATTCACAAACAGTGATTACTAGGATCAGATTGACACACTACTAATATAGGTATAAGTGGGGACTAAAAAATTTATACAACTCTTGCAAACATGGAATAGTAAAATTTGAGGGTAGAAAAATATATCAGCTTTGGGTACATTCCCCCCAAGAAAATCCATTTTTCCTAACTCCCACATTCCAATAAATTTATCTTATAAAATGCATTTCAGTAAGAAATAAAACTAACTTCATTATATTTGTACTCCTACTCTTAGTTCACATTTCAAAAATTTTATTAATTTTAGGCAAATTAATATTTTATTAAGAATGTCTTTTTTTTCTCTTTTCTTTTTTCTTTTTTTTTGGGGGTGGGGAACCAGGTATTGAACTCAGGGGCACTCAGCCACTGAGCCACATCCCCAGCCCTATTTTGTATTTTATTAGAGACAGGATCTCACTGAGTTGCTTAGTGCCTTGCCCTTGCTGAGGCTGGCTTTGAACTAGCAATCCTCCTGCCTCAGCCTCCAGAGCCCCTGGGATTACAGGCGTGCACCACTGCACCCGGCAGCAATGTCTTTTTAAATAGGCAAAAACATTTATAGCAGGTGTCTTCAATTGGATTAAAATGAGCAGATTCATAATCCTCTCCAGACATATGTCTGAGGGACCATAATAATATATGTATATTATATCATATGTATAGGTACACACACACACACACACACACACACACACACACACACACAAAGGGCCTGACTCATGATGGCTTGATTAATGATTTTATGAAGATGTGAAACTGACAGGCATTCAGCAGAAATCAGACTTTGAATTTTGAATTTTGATCTTTTCCTGGGCTAGCCAAATGCTGTATGATATATGATTGTCTGTCTTTAAGTTGGCAGTGAGACCCGCTCCGCACCAGCCACAAGACCACAAGGGGAAGTACAGTGTACTGTGTGACGAAGCTGTGATATTTGGTAGGTTAGGAATATTAAATGCATTTTGGACTTATATTTTCAACTTATGATGGATTTATCAAGATATGGGGAGCATCCTAAATGTGTGTGCGTGCGTGCGTGTGTGTGTGTGTGTGTGCGCATGCTAAAATGATTCTGGGGCTCCCATGAACAACCTATAGAAGCAACAAGCCTGTTCATGTCAGGTGTGTGTGCACTTACTGTCCATCTTTCCAGACTATCTCATGAACTGGACAATCAAAAGCAGGTATCTCTCCTCTTCTTTCTCCAGCCTCCTTCTCAGTACTTCTCCCAATTAGCACAAAAGAGGAGCTATCCAAAGTGGTGACAAACACTTCATTTATCTGTGCCTGCCATCCCTTTAGATGCTCTCCAGCGGTACACAGCACACAGGGGCTCCCTCACATGTCCAGTCTTTGTTCATGGTTTACCTTGAGCTTGTCATATCTGCTCCATTCTGTTGTCAAACTGGCTCACACTTTCTTCTGCTGTGATACTCAGCTCAGGCACCTATCTGCTGGGATATTATGACTGAATCTGCTGTTGTCTTGTCATTTCCTTCTCTAAGCTATATTAGAAGCCTTTTCTCAGTGTTCTCTTAATACCACATACCCCTATTGCAATGAAATAATATGTTCTTATGCCTTCATCCTGTCTTATTCCTCTTTATAATGCTAGAATTTAATAGGTTGCATAATATATTATGGCTGGAAAAAGTAAAAGACTATTATTCACAACAACTAGAAATGAAATGAGCCACTGAATAGCAAAGTCTCCAAAATTCTCTAAGTAGATCATTACCATGCCCAAACAATGAATGATAAAGCTCATATTTCTTAACCTACTTTTTCTCTCTCCCATGTCTCATTTTTCTTATTTGCTTGGTGAAGGAGAATTCTCTTTTCTTCCATAAGCTCATCATTTCTCTTCAGCAGAGCCTATAGACATTGGAAGAAGGTACAGGGAGAAGAGCAGAAAATGTTTTTTAATTATGGAAATACCACTCTTATCACTATATAGTATTAAGTGATATATTAAGAGATAAGTTTTAAGATATAAAACTTATATCTTAAAGATATAAGTATTTTTAAGATAGTATTAAGATATGCTTTTTAAAATCAATTTTGGTCTCAAAGCTTCATAAGTGAATCTCTATGGAATTAAAAATCATGGCATAATATATAACCTAATCATTTTTCCTCCAAATTTTCTTCAATATTCTCACACATGAGTTTTTGGGGATAGCACATATCCAAACCATAACATTTTTCAAACTAGCTATAATAATCTCTGTGGGCCTATTTATTATTTTATATAACATTACCTTTCTAGAAGTCAGTATACATTTCAACATTACCTTCACTGTATCTTGCCAGTGTTTGCTTTTCTGTACCACTTGGTCATGATATGCTTCAAATATTCTCTTGATTATCTTCATTTTCCTATCATGGTCATTCTATACAAGGAGAAGAAAGGTTTAGAACATCCTTAAAACTGCCTTAGTTAACTAGAAATCTTGTTGCTTGCTGCCTGGGCACATTCCACAGATGAAACTTCAATAGACCTCTCATTGTAGAGGATGACTGCAACTATCAAGGACACCCATTTTTCAATGGGATCAAAAGCAGCTGGTAACTCTGGATCTCTTGGCTCCTCTGACATTGAGCATTGGTATTAAGTTACTTTTCAGTCCAAAGGTAATAAACAACTGCTTCAAACTAAATGGTAACAAAACAGTGTTTTGTGGACAGTTCTTGATTCAATAAATAAAAGCTCACAAGTCAGTCTTGAAAAGGTTAGCGTTTGGCTTCAAAAATCTGAGTAGCTTAAAAACTGAGCTTTAACAGAAGGTAACCTTAAACACAAGCCCCCGCCAGAGTCTGTACATAGGCATTTTTTGTTTTGATGATCTTTCCTGCTCTTTCCAAGCCTATGGGGATTTTCCAGTTCACACATTATTTAGTAATACCCCAACATTCTTTGAGAATGATAAATGTAGTATAAGAGATGGCTCATATTTTGGGTGATTGGAAAAGGATCAAGGTCTTCAAAAACCAGCAATAAGTTCTTTCATATAAATGTATCTCATACTGACTTCCATGTCACAAGCACCACTGCTTTTCACATTTTTTCATATTATCTTATTTTCATGATATTTCTATTTATTAACTTGTTTGGACACTTTTGAAAACATCGGTAAGAAACTAGAAATAGAGCTACTAATGTACTAAGGAATATGCCAAATGCAGTGCCTAAGCAAGAGGAAAAGAATCAAAACTCAGGGTATTTTCAACTTCATTGAGGAAATGATTAAAATCTACTGTTGATTATTTGACACATTTTGTATAATGAAGACTTCAGACTCAGGATGTGCTAGTGTGAATATTTCCCTCTCCCCACTATAATGTTATCAATATGAAGATGGGATCTTGTTGGTTGATTCAGTGCTGTATCCCTACCATTTAGCATATTTCCTGGCCCAGAGTAGGCATTGAATAAGTGTTAGTTTAGTAAATCAAGAAATTAAGAAGAGTATGAGAGAAACGAATAAGTCTAAAATTTCATTTGCACTTACCCTTAATGTAGACATTATTTATTACTATATATTTCGTACCTTTGTGAAATTAAAATATAGTTATAAAGCTTTGGATGCAGTACATGTGGGTAATGCCTGGTCTGTACTATTGTTATACAAAAGGTTTGAAAGGGTACCTTTCATGTTACTTCCTACATCTTCAACATTCATCAAGTCTACGTGTGTGGACAGGACTGAAGTTATGGATAAGTAGGGTTGTGTGTGTGTATGTGTGTGTGTGTGTGTCTAGAAGTCTTCCCAAGTATAGATTCACAAGCTCTAGATACGATGAAGTCAGCCAGGCAAGCTGCATCCAGACACTTGGCCAGTAGGGGGAGCAGTCACCTGATACTACAGCACATCGAGGCGAAAACTCTTCTTGCAAGGACCTCATTGATAATGTTTCCCTAAAGAAAAACTATAGATTTTTTAAAATATGTCAATAGTTATAGCTGACAAATTGAAACCTAATAAAGTGTAATATAAGACCAGTTGTGAAACATATTGTTCTTTTTAACATAAAATTGGTTATAATGCATGAATAATAAGTAGGCTTACTGGTAAATTATTAGCACCTACACACTAGAGCATTTTCTTTTAAAGGTTTAAAATCTTTTCGTTGCAGATGGACACGATATCTTTATTCTATTTATTTTTATGTGGTGCTGAGGATCAAATTCAGTGCTGCACATGCGCTAGGTATGCATTCCACCACTGAGCCACAACCCTAGCCCGTACTATAGTGTTTCTGTAGTAGGCATTGTTTATCATCATTCACCTTCTCTTCTTTTCTCATAAACTCCATTTGTTTGATTATTTGTTTGTGTTTATACTGCATTTGATGCATATCCTTTGCCATCTGCAAAATAAAAAAAAGTAAGGGAACAGAAAAAAATGAACAGGAGAAGAAGAAAAGCCCAATGTATTAAAATGTAACACAATGTTTTCAGGATTCACTTCAAGATTTTTTCCATCTACTATGCATGTATTAAATAATTATCAGATATTATCTTATTTAATTTTCAAAAATTATCTTCACAATTGGTTTCATTAATTGATATTTATAGGTGAGGAAATCACTACTTAGAGAAGATTGAGACTTCTTCAGGACTGCATTACTAGTAAGTGGTAAATCTGATAATTAAACCTTTGTCTCTTGACTCTAATTCCCATGTAATTATCTTTTCTCTGGAGTTACTCCTTTGAGCAGCTGTTCACTCAAACTTCAATATATGCCAAATATATGGGATAACTTTTTTCTTCCACATTCCAAGGTCAATATTTGAGACCAGAATTTTACTCAATTTCATAGCAATCACTGTGTGCTGAAGGCACTGATGTCTTTCACAAAAGTCTGTTACTATTGTGTTAGGAGGTCTATGAAGAGTGCGTTGTTCTCCAACCTACTCTGCAAATGTTCTACAGCAAAATGTTCTGGACATCTGAGGTGACCTTCTCACCTCTCTGGAGTACTGGCAGACCCACAGAGGCTAACCAGTCAGTTCATCAGGAGGCTGACTAAGGAACAAGGGACAAAATTGGTCCAATGTATCACCACAGTGGCTTTGCTAATGATATTGATTCTGCATTTACTGCCATGAATAACACAATTAAACTGCCTCATGTTTGCATTTTGAATTATAGGGAAAGACATTGTAAATCCAAACCTTTCATTAATCAGAATTATCATCTGCGTGTGTTACTCAAAAGCTATTTGGGAGCGTATTTGTCACTACTCTGTTATCAAAATAGAAGTTGAGTTACTGGATGGTTTTATTTAATTCTTGGAAATTGTTAAAAAAATACAGTTTAATTGAAAAAGAAGCGTACACCCTGTTTACATGTGACCATTCTTCATAAATGTTTTTGTGTGTACTTATGTAATTGTCAAAGACATTATTTTATAATACTTGTTTTAAGGGATCCCACTACATGTATTGACAGCTATTATAATTGATTTTTGGGTTCTCAGTCTAATATTTACATGTAATCTCCAAATTAATACCATACTGATTTGTTCAACAACTCTTCCTTAACCATAATCATACTATATCAAATAAGCTGAAAGACTGGTTCCCTAAGGACAGTAAAAATACTGTTATTTTTTGTAATTTAAACTATAAAAACTTTTAATTCTTAACACCCCTCCCCTCCCATGACTGGACTTTCCTTTAGTGGTGTAATACAAAACAGGCAGCAATGTGAACCTGAAAATTAAAAGAATGAGAATCTAATCTTAATAATTCTATCCATAATGCTCTGTGTACCCAGGTGTAGTTTGAATGGGATAATTCTTAAAATTCCTAAGATCCCACAAAGTCAGCAAAGCACATTGTTTAAAGAGTACAGAGCCAGGGCCAGATCACTTGGGCTCAAATTCCATCTGTGATGCTTCCCTTGAACAGGTTGCCTAAAGGTACTGTTTGCTTGTCCATGAAATGAGAATAAAAACAGCACCCATAGGATTGACATTGTAAATTCTTTAGTTATGAATAATTCACCTAGAATTTGACTTGACACAGTAGAAGAGCTATTTTTCCACACCTGTTCTTATTTAAACTGACTACAGTATTTAGATCTTTATGTACTTTCGAGTAGCTTAGATATTCATCTGGTATTTGTTCCCTGAGTTCTATTAAGCTTCACGGACCACACCCATGAACAACACACAACGATTCCTGCCCTGAGTGTTTCCTGATAGTAATATGTTCCACTTGTAGCCTCCTCAAAACTCCAACTTATGAGAAAACATTTCTTATTTCAAGTTTTTTGCGTTTTAATCTTTGTTCTTAATGTATCTAATTGCAGAAACAGATTTATTTGCACCTTTAAACCTAATTCTCTTTATCTCATTTCTTATTCTTACTCATAATATAGTACCTACCACACACTAAAAGCTTATTTTATTCCTAATCCATATTTCCTATAACAATGATTTATATTCTCATTTACATTAAATATCTTGATTAGGAACTTCATTCCAACTTCAAAAATGTTAAAATGTGAAAAAGTATCTTAGTACTAGAAAATAAAATATTACTATTTATTTTGATTTTTTATAATTAGTTGTATATGACAATAGAATGCATTTATACATTTTGAAAATCATATATAAATGGAGTATAATTTTTCATTTTTATGATTGTACATATTATAGGATAATATCAGTCATGCAGTCATATATGTGCATGAGGTATATGGAAGATGATGTGACCAACATGGCCTAAATATAATCTCTCACAAGATAGCACAAAAATAATTTGTAAGCCAAAATCAGAGTCCTTTAATATAATAATTAAGATAAAATATTTATTTTAGCCATTTCCTAATATATAAAGAATGAAAACATTTAAATTAAATTGGAAAAGAAATGTTTAGTTGCAGTTACATATAAACTTCAATCTAACATGATTCATGAATACTCTTTTATTGTCTTTTAATGTCTGTTTTTTTTTTTCAAGTGATTGCAAATGTCTGTAATCTGTGATTATGAGCTGGTTACAGAGTTGGTATATGGGACAAAATTGGGGGATATCTAATAAGATCAACTGACTTCTTTGTCACGTTATTGTTAATATTTTTCTTACAAATGTGTCCTCATTCTAGATGATTCTAGAAGATGACACAGAGCTGTGCTTGAATATGGGGATTATGAGTGTCTCCAGACATCACTGTTCCAATATTCCAAGATCTACTACATGAGCTTATACAAGGACAGAATGACCCAATGAGACTAATGAAACTATTACTACTTTTCATAAGAAAGACTCCCCACATCAATTACCAAAATGTCTATTTAGAACAATATTTGTGACAAACACCAAGTTACTTGGAAACACTGCTTAGCATAAGAGTGGGGCAACAGAGTTTCCTGACCTGGTCCACAGGTACCTTGAGAAAATGTGTTTTACAACAGGACCTAGGACTTTATTCTGCAGACATGATTAAGTGCTAGAATCTCAGGACAAGTAGCTCAGTGATGATGTTCTTATTGAGATGAGAACAGTGAGGACTCATCAAAGAATCTGAAGGATAAGTCATAGTGGAAAATACTCCCACCCTAGTCATTTTATTCAATTCAGATACATTTTTACATATCAATTCTGAAATTAAAAACCCCAGATAGGAGTGATAATTTGAAATATATTCAAAGTCTTTGGAGAAATGAAATCTAGCTTTAGATTCAGAGGGGAGATTTACCAGGTTGGAAAGAGGAGTTATGTTTCACCCAAGTGTCACCAACCTGCTGTTTCAGGATATTTAAGGTATCATGAGTCTGGATGACATCCCTCAAAGCAATACTACAGTGTATTTGTGCTATCGAGTTTGGTTTTTCATATTTATAGAACGTTGGTAATAGCATACTCTTGTTGCTATTATTTGCATGGTTGCTGTTATGAATATTATATTATTTAGATAGATGGTACTTAATTCAATCTGTATTAAAAGATCTGTATACATTTCTGTGCAATTTTAATACACAAATCAACAAAAGCAAATTAAAACAAAATACATTTTATTGACCTATTTCTTTCATGGACAATGTATTTACCTTGGTGATGAAGGATATGGCTAAAGCATACGGAACATAGGGTTGCGTTGTTGGGAAGACTTTCAGCTCAATCGACTTTGGGTTATTTTCATTAATTACTTCCAAGTTGTTTTCATTGGTCACTGTTGACATAAAGTCAGGTTAAAATAACATAAAATAGTATTATGTATTATATCTTCTGGGTTTGAGATGCATATGTGAAAAGAAATGTATATAATATCAATAATATATAAGTAAACAAAAATATATAACATACATATTTACATAACTGAATTTTTAAACATTCAAAAATCACATTAAGATTTTCCATTTTATCATTTTTGCTTCTTCAGGATTTCTATCAGTTTTTATTCAAATAAATAATACCCACATTAGATAAATGAGATGTTCAGGGAAGTGATAGCTCTGTATTCCTTTCATGTCCTCTCTCTTTCCAGGTTTACTGTTAAGGTTACACTAGCCTCATGAAATGAGCTGGAATGTGTTCCCTCTTCTTCTAGTTCATGGAAGAGTTTTGACAAATTATGGAACACTATGTCTTTAAATACTGCTTATTACTTACATTATTTCATATTGCTATGGATCGGATGTCTTTAGTACATTGAGTATTCTTCCATTTGCCACCCTACCATACACATTTTTACTTTATTGATATTCTTCTCAAATTTTAATGTTTTCAATTATAAATAATATACATGCCTATATATGTATATATATGTATATATATATTTCATTTTTACATTTTCCTTATTACTTACATTTTCCAATTCTCTATTATGATATATTCAAGGATTGAGAAGCCAAAAGTAAAAGTGTTTAAAAAATAGGCCTTGAAGTACTGAAAACCTAAATTTCATTCCTAGTGCTATAATAGTTAAGTAGTTTGATCTTAGGCAAAGGATTATCACCTCAGGTCATATTTTCCTCAATTTTAAGTTGGTAAATTAGGGCTGTTGTGCAAACTTAATGAGCTATTGTAAAATTAAAAATTGCTTAAGTACCAGACATTTAATGTTATTCTATAGAAGGCAGCAATTACTATTATCTTTGTTGGTGCTATTAATCATAAATAAAAATGTACTTTTTAAGACAATGTTTATTTTGTTAGATTAATCTATGATTTAGACACCTCTTAATTTATTCTTAATTTTATCAACTTTAGGTTATCACAGTTCTTACTACCTCTAGATTTTTATCTTTATAGCACAAAATAACATGCTTTTTAATATTCTGTATTATAAGGAAATTGAAAACTTCTGTATGCTAAAACTAATAAGAAGAATAAGCTATTTGGGTGTACTTTATCTTGGTTTGGGTGTGTTTTACCAAACTGGTTCTACAAGTTAGTAACAACATTTGCATATTGTGTAATAAAATACCTTTTTCCACGGTTGTACTTTTTCCTTTCCACCCAAAGAGCCACCTGAAAAACCTCAGCTTTCTTTTGATGCCAGATCTATCCACGGAGGGCACTCCCAGCTCTTCAACTTCAAAAGAAACAGATAATCTCGGGTGAAAGACATTGAGAGGAATGTATATGGAAGGAATCAAGGTACCTGAAACCAACCCTAAATGAGTGATGTAATAAATCCCACACAGTAGGGAAGATAAAAATAGTCTTATAATTAATATTTCCTTGCCTTGGCCCAGGATTTTAATGTCTCTGATGAAAGATGTTCATATCGATAGAACAGGGGCAGATGTGAGCAGCTCTACCAAAACAGTGCATAGAGAACACGTCATGCTGCACAAAATTAAGGATTCTGGAAACTATAATCAGTAGCATTATTTAATCATGCTGGAAGGTACATTTAGCTGGTAGGCAAGATAATTTAAGTTGTCTGTTTATGTCTCTGTTTGGATGGATACCTTTCAATTTTTCTGATCTCCAACATCATCTAGGTACAAAATAAGAGATCAGATTCATAACCAAAAAGAAGCTCAACCTGTGTTCATCAAACTTCAAATTTTTGACGTTGTTAGAGATGGTGAGATTATGAAACACATTGCTACATCATATTGCCAATAAAGTCCTTGATGTTACAACTTTCCTCTGTTTCTATACAAGAGACATTTTAAGAATTATAATGCCTGATTTTTTAGTGAGACAAGTGTACACCAAATTCTTGGTGTACATCAATAGTACATCAATACTATTTTGCAAAAGATTTTTATTTGTGGGAGGGAGTAGATAGATGGAATAAGTTACGCCTCAGGATCCAGAGACATCCTTACTTCATAACTGTGGTTTCAACCTGGTATTAACCAAATGGCATTAAATGGCAATATTTGAACATCAACAATACTCACAGGAAAATTATTAAAAGCCCAAAATATAGCATTCTGTAGAATATTCATATATATTGAATTTCAGTATTGAATATCACAAAAGCTTTTTGCTGTTTTCTGAGCTTCCTTCTTCCAGGCAATCTGCCCCCATATCATTCTCTTCCTTCTCCATGAACTTTAAGGACCAAGTTAGTGTTCTTCATTTATCAAGCGCCTGCCACTGTTAAGCAGTAGATAGTTTCCAAGCATGAAAGTCAGAGACCAACAGAGATGCTAGGTCCCAAAAACATTAAATTTGTGAACAAATGCCAACAGAGACAGAGATCCCCTTTCAGACTGTCTTCATAAAAAAACAAAAAACAAAAACAAAAAATAAAACTCTTTCTTATTCAACTCCTATTAAACATATTCTATGTTACTTATAAATGAAACTATTTCCTGACTCCAGGGCCTTATTCTGAGAATTTTCATTAAGAATGATTGCTAAATTTGTCATTTTCTGGTCATTTTCTGTTGTCTCAGAAAAACAGTGATATCTGACTGAATATATTTTTCTCAAAAATTAAAATAGTTTATGAGAAGTCAGAACAATCTATAAAATGGTCACTCTTTGGCCCATTTCAGTATTTGGTTATCTTTAAAAAAAAAAAATCTCTAACTGGGAAAGAGAGAAAAATCCTCAATATTTACTGAATTTTCTCCAAAAGACTTTTGCTCATAATAAATAACATTTATTAAATGTTAATTTAAATTTTAAATTCTCTTTGCCTATACTTTGATCTCCTCATAAAACTAGTCATTACATCATGATGGTTTTGTCCCAACTGTCCTCAGTTTGTAAAACCTTCCCCAATCTTTTCTTTACTCCAGCCCACTCTCTTTCCTTTCCTGTCCCTCTCCTTTCTCCCTTTCTTTTCTACAAATAACTCTTGGTGAAGAGCAGTGAAAAAAATCGGATGGGATTATTTTACAATTATTACTGTGAATCTTTTCAACACATCAAGCAACATAAATCTTAAAGGTATCTCTTTATAGAAAAATGTGAAAAGCCAGAGTCATTCTATAATGTGATCAACAGTAAGATCTTTCTTCCATTCATATTTCTTTAATACTTGCTTTTAATATGTCAGCCTTTTAAACATGTTACCATTTGTTATGGTACATTTACTTAAATTTTATGAACTAAGATGAAGTCTGTCCCCCTTCTTTGTTTCCTACCTTCCTCCCTCAGGGAACTTCTTTTTTCTCCCCCTCTCCTTGGACTGGAAACAATATGCTATCCTTCAGCTCCATTTCATTATTAGTGTGATTTCTTTCACCTGAAGTGTCTGGCCTATTTCACTGGCAATGTAAATTCTACAGATTGAGCATCTCTAATCAGAACATATGAAATTGAAGTGGTCCAAAATATAAATTCTTTGAGCTCTGTTGTGATACCACAAGTGAAAAATTTCACACCAGGCTTCATGTGATAGGCTAAAGTCCTCCACAGGAGTCCTTAACACACTCATTGTTCCAGGGACAATTTGTATTTGAGAAATGAAAAAGATTCTGAATGATAAGACTCTATTTGTCATATTTTCTATAACATAACAAAAGCTAGCATGTTTTAAAGTCTGGCATATTTAAAAGTAAGCCATAAAGTAACATGAACAAAAAAGAAAGATCTTACTGTCAATCACTTTGTATCATGACTCTAGTTTTCTATTCTTCTGCAAAACATGCCTTTAAAACTCTAAACTTTAAAACTCATGTTGCTTTGAGTGTTGAAAAGTCCTTGGTTTTTAATAGGTCTATAAGTTTAAAGTAGCTTTTGAACATTTTGCTTCTTGATATTGGTTTTTAAGGAGAGTATTTGCTAACTCAGGATTTTTCTTTTCACTAATCTATCTTAGCTCTAGCTTTCTGTTCCCTCTGACTCATTATATGAAAGAAGAAAAACGACTTCTTAGTCATAAATCTGACTTTATACATCTTGACTGAAACCAAAGGATTCAATAACTCAAAGCAAAATTGTCCAAGTACATCCGTGGTTCCTCTGACTACTCTGTTCCCAATCATGAAGTCAGTCCCTCCCTCCCTGAGGTAAGGATATCCATCTCTCCTTGAGTAATTTACAACTATGTATGACTTATACTTGAATGGAAATTTGCAGAACTATTCAAACAATTATAGAGTCTTGCTTCTGATAGGAATAAATAGCATTAATTGTTTCCAATTCTGAAGAGTACTTTTTACCCATGTGTATTTAAAGACACATCAGAAAGGAGCATATTAAAAATATTAACTGTGACTTTATGCCCAGAGCGAGATTCTGAGAAAACAAGTGGTGTGATCTACATCATGCACAATTAAAAAAATACTTGAAATTCTTTTTCATATGGCAGATCACACAATCAGAGGACCTATTTTTAAAAAGAACTGGGTGGGTAAAAGTATATTCCTCACTGAGGGAAAAGTGGCCTCTCAGATTTATTTTGATAATAACTGTTGACCATGGTATAAAAACAACCTCAGGAGGGGTTTCATAAACCCTGAAGGGAAAGTGAGGAAAATGAGCAGGGATAAGAGCAGGCCTGCTCTCAGAATGAGCAGTTAAGTTTGAAATGTATTGCTGCTTCTAAATGGGACAGGTATACTTCTAGCCACATTGCCTACCCCACTCATATCACACTCTCACCAGAATTGTAATGCCCTTTTGTCAACAATAGAAGAATTTGAGGAAACTCAGATATCCAGAATCTTCTTCACAAAAGAAGGTTATTTGGAAAACTCTCATCTTCTCTGAGGTGTTAGTAGTCTGGCTTATGCTGATGAAACAACCCCCAAATCTCAGGGTGTAGTGAATACTGCACTCCTCACTTGTCCTCAGTCATTCCTGGGTCCAGTAGTTCTCTAGGCAGCTCCCTTCCAAATAGCCACTTGGGGGGCCCAGGTACTCTCTTCCCTCTCTTCTTCAATCTTCTGGCCCTACCATTTGGAACTTCAGTCACTATGGTGGTTGGAGCGAAAGCTTGAGGAACTCACATGGGCTCTTACATGTTTCATCTAAGAGGGACATACCTCTGCTTCTCATTGCCCTTTGGCCAGTATAGTTTTATTGGCACAAATTAACTACATGGAAACTCTGAAATGCAGGAGAGCATGTGGACTATTTGGATTTGTAAAGACTGTGCCTCAGTCCACATATCACTTTTGAGACAAGCATCCAGGAGTCCAGACACAGCTCTCTCTCTCTCTCAACACAGCCACTCTTATACCAAGAACTCCCAACAGTGGAGCCACCAGACCAACAACCTGGATGCCTGTGTTACCACTGGGAAGAGAGCCACTCCCCAGAGTTACCAAGTCACAGCCTATTCTGAGTGTACAAAAATAAAGCTTTATATACTAAGTTGATGAGAATTCGGGGTTCATTTCATTACCACAATGTAGCCTCTCCTATTTGAATAATACAATGGGATAGAAAGATCTTCCGTCCCAGGTAGCCAAGGTTGCTACACATTCTGCCATTTGTATTCTCAAGTCATCCTTCAGATTTCTTACAAACTTTTGACAAGTTTTGATAACTACTCATTCTCAGCTTTGTCCTGGGAATTTCTGGATTTAATGCTTTCTGACATTTTAATTTCACAGGGACATATTTTCTTACTGATGAAGAGAAACAGGAAAATACAGATCTATAGGAAACTCTGAGCAAAAGTATAATTAGATCTCATCAAAATTTTTTGTGCTACATAAATAGGACAATGTAAAATTTCTGATTAATTTTGATTATTTAATTTCTTTAGAATTATTACTATTATTAAATTGAGAGACATGAGTTGAAATTATTAGTAAGGTACAAGAATATATATTAGTACAACTGCAATAGTGGTATTACAGGTATACTAAAACATCAACAGAGAAAATTTTTTATAAAGAATATTAAATGCTAATATACATGTGTATTTTTTTATTATAGTTTCGTCTCACTAAGCAATTAATCATGGCTTACCCTGTCCGTATTCTTCATCACATTTAATACCTTTAGTCACCCAGCGTGGATGAGTTTGTATTTCATCAGGAACAATTCCAGGCAAGGGAGCATCAGGAGAAATGACATCCTGTGCCATGGCTTTGGTGACAAACCTTTTATGTAACTTCAGTTCCTTGAAAGGTTCACAGTATTTCCTGAAGACCCCATTCTGTAAGCATATTATATTCATTAAGTGAAAAGAAATGCTTAAATTTGGAACTGCTTTCAGTAATGGTCAATATGATTCTAAACTTTTAAAAATATTTTGCATTCAATCAAATGTATAAGTTGTCCCGTTTAGAAGCAGCAATACATTTCAATCAATTGCATTCAATAATATACCTTAGTATATAGGTACTTCAATTTAGGTACTGAAGTCCTAATAATTTCAAATCATTATGTTGGACCCTTTGGGGAGGTTAGGGTAATAACTTAATTCTTTCCCCTCATGTACTCACATTTAAATTACATTTAAATACATGGTTACATTTACAAGATTACATTCTTTATAGAGTCAATTAGTAAGACAGTGGAAATTACATCATGAAGACATGAAATTTCAGCTTATTCAGTAAAACGCATAAGTTTTATGAATGATGTAGTCACCGGAATACGATAAAATGATGCAATATTTTCTTCCCACGTTTTCATGTGGATCAGTCATGTAACATAACCACTCCCTAGTCTCCTGGTTTCTGGGCAGGGTAGGGTGCCCTTTTTCACTCTGCTGGGGGTGTGGCATGTTAGTTCATGACTAACTTGAGATGGCCTGAGGGATAGAAGGTTAGACAGCCTAGAACATACCCTAGTTAATTCCTGATCTGAATTACTCCAGTGTTTACTTTTATGAGAATAAGTGATGAGGAAAAGCTTTCTGGAAACTTCTCAACTTAATTATGTGGGTCTCAAGACCTTTGTAATATCAGAGTGGACTTGCCAGACCCCCTATATTAAATCAAAATTGCAATACCAGGTTTTCACTTTAATGTGATCCCAGAGACAATGTTGGTGAGTGGAATCATTCTTTCCAATTCATTACTGCATATTTATTATTCTAATAAAGTTTCTGGATTTCTTTCTCATACCAGTATGCATCAAACTAATATTTTTACATGTACTACAAGAGCCAATCTTTAATAGTCCTCCATTCTCTTTGATTTTCTCTTCAAATACTTATTTACGTCAAGAGGTCTTATTTATTTAAGATAATATTAAAAGTTGAAAATATCTCATAAAATTGTAGGTGATATAGATGTACAATAATTGAGGTCAAGAAAACAACAGTCTTTAGAATAAGATTCTTAGAATTTTTTCATAGTTGAAACAACATGAGTATATGATTCGTAAATATGCCAAATAGAAATAATCTCAGTGAGACGATTAATGGGCTATAACTTAGGCTAACTGAAATACCAGCCAGAATCCATTATTACAAATGTAAATCACATGGTTGATTTTGAGTTGGACTTCTTGATATCATAAAACATTTCTTGTTTTATTTTCTCGTGGCCATGTACATACTAAGTTGCCTGTATGTACTATCAAATATAGATGCTTTCCTGTCCCTGGGAAAGGAGAAACACATTTTGACAGTTGGGAGGAGGACCTTAAGTAATAAAATATATCATAAAAGTTTTGGAATAATGTCTGTCTCCTACAGGTTTTGTTGGATTCGTTTTGAGACACTGTGAAGAAATTGATGAGATAGACTGAGGAACTGCAGAAATACTAGGAGTTTTAAAAGCCCAGGTAGCAAAATGAAGAGTTGAGGTAGATTGTTCTCACTGTCTCTACTTGAAATTCAGGAATTTCCTGGCAACTCCAAGATTGGAAACTTTAACGTCATCTGGAAACAACAATATTGACATAATCCTTGAACTCAGGATGTTGAAGGGCAGTAGTGAGCCTTCTCCAAATTTCATTAACAGTGAAATTAAACTATAACAGAGAAGGTTTGGAAAAAAAGATCAAGGCAGACTTGTTGCTGTGCTGATAATATTTAACAACAAGCTCTCCAGGCAAGGGGAAAATTCTAGCTTGTTATGTTTGTCACCGTTCCTCATAGTCACTGCACGTGTGCACAATGGGCTCTGGTGAGCTGGTAAGAAGCAACTTCTTACCTTCTTACCTTCTTACCCTGTGGTTCATGAGAGACACCTCTTAAGTGATCTAGCACTTTCTTTAGCATTACTTTTTGCTATTCAAGTGGAGGGTTTGTTGCCATCCTTATTAAGAATAAAAATGAGCTGGGTCCCAGTGGCTAGGGAGGCTGAGGCAGGAGGATTGCAAGTTCAAAGCCAGCCTCAGCAACAGCAAGGCCCTAAGCAATTAATGAGACCCTATCTCTAAATAAAATACAAAATAGGGCTGAAGATGTGGCTCAGTGGCTGAGTGCCTCTGAGTTCAATCTCCAGTACTCCCCACTAAAAATGAATCACAACTTATTTCTTTTCCCAAAGGTCTCAAGTCAGATTTCTAGGTAATGTGAACAGTATATCATAATTATAAAGAATTCCTGAAGGCATAGTGATGGCCATTATGTGTGGGATGGGCAATACAGTGTCATGTGGGACTTATTCATTCATTCATTCACTCACCATTTTGCAATTACCAATGTTTCTCCTGCTTTAACTTGGGTTGTTTCCTTGAGTCTACTCCAGTAATTATCTCTTCCTGACTTCCTAATTGTTTCCTTGACTTCTCTGGATCTTCCCAGGGTACTGGGTAACTGTTCATACCTGAATTTGCATAGGGTGAGGCAATATGAATTGCTTGAGTTCAAGCTCCTAATTCCTGGACTTACCACTCCCAACTTCAGAGAGACTCATGTCTTCCTTCAGGCCTCTTCAAATTATCTTCATATTCAACTACACCCTATGACTCTTTTCCCTAGAAGGTTCTTGGAATGTGCCAGTAGCCTATCTCATGTTAGGTAAACTAAAATACATTCCTTTGGAAATCAGATTCTCACCAAATTCTGAGCAGAATCAGCTCCTTCGGAAGTTCGGTGTAGACAAAAACATGTCTTCTGCACAATTCTGCATGTCTTTTTGCCATTTCTTGTTTCTTTAACACAACAACGTTGATTAACGAGTGCACGTCTCTTAGACCTAAAGTGACAAAACCATTATCAGGCAAACTAGGAACTTCAACTTCCAGTACTTTCTACTGGTAAAATATTGTAGATTGGGAGGTATTTGGAGAAGGGTTACATCTCCTTTGTTCTCCAGAAATCATATCCTAATTTAATTCAGCATCTCTCTGGTAAGAAAACCAGCCTTCTAGCAAAATATTACTTGTATATTTTGAAAGATTTGATTAATTCAGTCAATAAGTATTTATTCTGTGTAGATACTTTGGGAATAAAAATATGTTCCAGATAAGGATTCTTACCTCAAGGACCCATATTCAATGACGAGAGATAAGGCAGGTATACAAATAATGATGTTAGAAAGTATTAAGTGATAAGAACTGTGAAAAAATTAAGCAAAAGACCAGAGGAGGGTGGAAATATTCTCAGCTGGGAAGATTACAAGAAAACATTTGTAGGATGAGGAGTGTGGACCTGTCCTAAGGGTGGCAGAAACAGTGAGTGGAGCATTTCACATAGAAAGGAAATGTTGAGATTCTTCAAAGAACAGCAAATAAGCTGTTTAAACAGGAAAATAGAGTTCATGTTAACACACCATAGGAGAAACTGAATTAGAAAAGGGCAGTATGGGTCCTGAATAATTGAAGTGTGAACTCAAGAAAGGTCATGAAGCCCAAGTGATCCAGAGTTATTCCTCAGGGCACTTAATTTGATGACAATTGAATAGAAGAGGGGAAAGGGTCATACTGGAGAAGGGAACACTTACTGGCAGCTAAGGAGACTATCATAAGGCAAAAGATTCTAGGTCATGGCAAGCCCAGTGAGAATAGAGAAAGGAATCAGATAATAGTAGTTAACATTTACTGAGCATTTACTATGTGCTAGGCACTGTGTCAGCATGGATGATCTCTCTTTATCTTAACCAAAGGTTTCTGAGATAATGAGGAAGAAACAAAGCTTTTCATTATGTTTAGAGTCAGAAAACTCTGCCTTTAATAGCAACATAAGATAAGCTGCTACCACAATTGCTTTCTCTCCCATAAGAGGATTCAGATTGATTAGAAGAACAAATGAAGAAAGAGCCCAGAGGTTTTTTTTTTTCCTCATAAGTTGAGTAACTTAAAAGATGAAAAATGTTTAAACTGCATGTCATAGTTATAATTCAACACGAAAAAACATTGATTTCTAATTTTAAGAGTTGACAAAATGGCCTTTTTTGTAAGGTGATTTCATATGTTAGAGTCTATTGTCTTTACATTGAATGTCAGGAAAGATAAAGAAACTGCAACTTATGACAAAGAAGAGGTAATGTTCCAATTTTCTTTCTTTCTCTTGGGTCATATCAACAAAGGCAATTTAGAATAAAAAAAAATCCAAGTAAAGTATATGTTTAGTTCCAGGAGTTTAATTTCTAAAGAAACTACATAAGGCTCCCTGTCCAGTCGAATTTTGATTTATACTTCCTTTTTGATGGAGACTAATTTTCATCTCAACAAAGAATATACATATAAATAGATGTGCATATATATGCATATATATATAACATACATATGGATATGCCAATTTTTATGCAATATTATAACCCCATTTTACAAGTTAAAAAATATTCTGAAGCGAAGTAGGTTAATTTATTCAAGACTGCACAATAAGTAGAAGACTGAATTTTAAGATAACTATTTTTTTTAAATTTTCCTATCTATCTATTAGTCTATCACAAAAATGAAAATATTAACTTGATGAAGGCAGGACTAGTTCAATAGATGAAATACTACCTGGTTCAATTGAAAATGGTTGTGTAGGTGAATGAAGCAAGGCAGTGAGAACACTGGTTGGCTGTTCTCAGCCACTGGACTACAGTGCTTCCCTGGAGATATTCTTTTAACACGTAGAAACATTAAAAGATAAAGAATAAGGGTAAGGTTCTGTGGGTAACAGAAAACTAGGAGGTTGGTATTTATATACATCAGAACATGCATAAATGAGATAATATTATAACATATGTTGATTTGTGGTTTCATGGTGTGTTTGCCACATTGATTCTTAAATTTTCTGTTACATAAGGATAATGCAATTTTTATTTCTTCTTTTGAAATGAATTACTGATCTGTAAGCAAATTAGAATTTTTAAAAAATTTTTGTTGTTGTTGCTGTTGGGGATGGACAGAATACTTTTTAAAAAATTTGTTTATTTTTTATGTGATGCTGCTGAGGATCGAACCCAGGGCTTCACATACTGTGCAAGTGCTCTGCCACTAAGCTATAGCCCCAGCCCCTAGAATTTTTTTTTTTAAATCTATTTTTCCCTGCGTGTCTCTGGAGTCTGGCTTGAGTTGGAAAGTTCATCTTTGTGTCTGGATTCAGCTTCTGGGTCTGAATACTAACTCAATCTTTGTTCCTCTGGAAGAAAATTATTTATTTATTGTATTACAGCATAAGAGTTGGCTGTTCTGATTAAGAGGCTAAAAAGCAAATTAACATTAAGTATGAAGAGAACATTTGTGATGCAAACATCAGAATCATTTTCCATGTGGAACATAATTTCCCATGTAAGATTTATTTAGGTGTTTACTCTAGATCTGAAAAATTGTTGCATTGTGTTTGGAGTATTTTTTATCCTCTGGATATAAATACTACATCCAAATGGATTCCTTTTTGCAAATAGCCTACAACCCTTTTTACATTAATTTTTTGTTATCACTTATAGAGTTATATGCATTATTGAAAATAAAATTGATTTCATGTTACTCGTCATGTTAAACAGAATAAAAAATAAAATTTCCTGAAATTTGCATATATTTACATGAAGTATTCCTAATTTGAAAAAATTACTATATCACATTTATTGTTTTTCTCCTTTTTCTAAAAAGAGAACTGCATCTCAATATTTTATTCTTAAAAGTTTAAAAGCCGAATTGCCATTATTGTGATTTTTAAGTCTAAAATAAGATTTTTTGTATAATTATTTGTGACTTAGAAATTCACAGCAAATCTGTCCTGCAGGAAATGAACATGGAAAATCAGGTAAAAATAAAATCATACAAACAATAAAATTTTGAAGAGGAGTGACTAAACTAAGATCAACTTTTACATCACATTACATAATAGAAGTTTATTTCAATGTGACACCACAGTAGTTAGATTTGGAAATATAAAAGCATATATAGCCAGATTAAAAACACAGGTGTTTTGCATTAGGCAGAGGGGAGTGAAGGGAGGGGAGATGTATGGGGGTAGGAAAGATAATAGAATGAATCAGACATTGTTACTCTATGTACATACATGATTACATGACCAGTGTGATTCTACATCATGTACAACCAGAAGAATGAGAAGTTATGCTCCATTTATGTATGATGTATCAAAATGCATTCTATTGTCATGTATAACTAATTAGAACAAATTTTTAAAAAGCACATAATAGCCAGATTTAACTAAAGAGACTATATCGTGGGTCTTGTTACTAATTTTTTACAGGAGCAAAGAAGTTTCATGTGACTATTTTATACATTTTTTTTTTTTTTTTTTTTACAAACAACTTTCCAAACTTGGCTATGAGTTTTATTTTTAGGACTACAATGTAAATTCCTTGTGTGTGCAGATAATACATCAGAATTTAATAATATTGAACTAAGCAGAGTCTTTTATGTAATTAGTTAACTAAGGGCTCTCCCACGCTGCTTCCTACTCCAGAGTTTCCTCATTCTTGGTTAATATTGTACCTGATCTAGACTGATCACTCTCTGGGGAGACCCATTTCCTCTACCTTGAAGTAACTGTGCTCAGGACCTTGCCTTCATCCTTAGGGAATTGCTGCCTTGCCCACTCACTGTTATCAGCAGGTGTAGAAACATCAGGATGAATCAAAATAACTGTCCCATGGTCCAGCCATACTTGATTCTGCCTCTATTATATAAAAGCAGCTCTGTGTAAAATTTTTATTGCTTGTGTTGACAAGTAAGAGTCACAGCTTCAGGTTTCATTAGAACCCTTTTTATGCTCTTTCTGGAAAGAAGAATGTTTAATGAAACAAGAGCTGAACATGTGGGGACAAATGGTTTCCAGGGAATGAAGGGTTAGGGTCAGAGCAGACACTCTGGGTGCTCTTTCCACATCCCCTCTGATTCCCTGCCCCTCCATGCACACCTGCCTGCAGGGGGCTCTCACCCCCATGAGCCAGACCTGCATGCTTTTCCTTGTCTTTTCTATTTAATTTGTTGGGCTGCTATAACAAGATAATACAGACTTCGTCATTTAAACAACAGAAACTTATTTCCTCATGGTTCTGGAAGCCAGATGTCCAAGGTCATGGTGTCAGTGGATTCAGTTTCTTGAGACCTCCCTTCTTACCTGGTATGGGAAGGAGAAAGCCCTTTCTTTTTAAAAACCCTATTTCCAAATATAGTCACCTTTTAACATATGGGGGATAGAATTTCAAATTCAATGAATTTAGGGGTGAGGACATGTACAACTCAGCCCGTAAGAGCTACCTTCAGGATGCACAAAGGGAATTAAATGTGTCTTGTGATTATTTACATTCTCCCAGTTATAGCTCTGATCCATGACTGGTGAATGTCCAGACAAGAATAATCTGGCTTCTTTGCCTCTGAGAATGAACTCAGAGTTATGACCTACACTGTCCCCAGAGCTCCTAGATGGAATAAACAGAAGTTACCCTCAGGTGGTGTTGCTTTATAATGTAAACTTGATTTGTCTTCTTCTGTTACCATTCCCATCCCCTCATTTTCCTATATTTTCTTTACAAACAGATTCACATCATAGGATTTGTCTTTATTTACCTTTGGGACATTATTATGGTTTGAATTATTTTCTCCCCAAAAGTTCTCTAACTTGTAAATGTAAACATTTCAAAATAGGACCTTTGCAGATAGATGGAATGGAGCTCAGGTGAGAGCATACTGTATTAGAATGAGATAGTCTCAATTCAGTCTGATTGATATCCTTACAAAGGGGGGAACTTGAACATTGAGATGTAGATGCGTAGGATGAGTGTCGTGTGCTCATAGGGATATAAAGGGAAGAATATCATGTGGAGACAAAGGCTGAGACTAGCATGATGAAGGTGTAGGCCAAGGAATACCAGAGATTCCCTGAAAACCACCAGGAAATAAAAACAGGCATTGGAATAGATTTTTCTTCAGAACACTCAGAGGAACCAACCCTACCAACTGTGGTTTGGGATTTCTGGTCTCCAGATGTATCAAAGACTACGTTTCTGATGCCTTATGTTACCAAACTTTGTGGTAATTTTTATAGCAGCACTGGGGGATTATGAAGATGGCCGGAAGAAAAGAGTTAATTTCAGAAGTGACCCTAAGAAGCATATTCTTTGAAAGGGATTCTGGAATCAGATCACTGACCAGCTGGTTAGCAATAGGATCCCATTATTGGAGAGTCTCCAAACTCTCATTATTATAATTGCTATAGCTTTTACTAAAGGTGAGGTGGGAGGAATCCAGATGAAAGGAGATGTACTACTATGCATACTTTACCATGGGGGAAATCAGTTATTAGAAGGACTTTTGAGGCAGTTGGTTGAGACTAAGTGTTGATGTTGTATTGAAGAGGAAAATGTGCAAGCTCCTATTTGTCAGTCCCCAATCGGACATTGTGAAAGTTAGAAGGCCTCCAGGGCAGCACTTAAAGAAATCCATAATTTTTGCTGCAAAAAGGTAGATAGAACTGAAGATTTGATTATATAATTTATTTTAAAAGTAGTAGAACCATAGGGAAGTCTAAATCAGACCCAGGGTGGCTCCTTTTTGAGGAATTTGTCAATAAGGGAACATTCTCCCACAACTGAAAACTCCCTGGCATGAGTGCCCGGAAATAGTCAGAGTACAATGGTTGGATGGTTACTGGAAGTGTGGGGCAGGGAGGGAAAGTCTCAGGTTAAATTAAGTAGAAATGACAGAACTGCCTTGGCAGAGTTTTGAGGAAGGGATCAAAAGGCTCAGAGAAGAGAGCATGATAGAATGAGTCTATTGTGCAGCACCGGAGAGCCTCCCAGCTGACTATGCTCATTGGAAGGGCCAGAGAATGCTCTCATCTCTAAGCGGACAAGGAATGTGCTGCTGATGGAGTGGCAGGAAGTTTGAGAAGCTCAGTGGTGGCTGGACCAGGGTTGTGGTGAGCAGTATTGTTTAAGAACTGGGCTCCCTGTTGTCAGTGGGGATGATAGGATTTCAGAATAGCAGAGGTTGGGTGGTGATCCTCATCCATTAGGGATCTGGAGTGATGACTGTGTTTCTAAAGAAAAATAGATGGACAGCTGACAAGAGCATGGCTGACACACACAATAAGAATGATTAAGATAGGTTGAGCAGAAATCTCATGTCATCCGTTCCCATGGAATATCATCTCAGTTTAAAAACCTGAGCAGACTTCAAATGAACAAAACGACCCTGGAATGCCACAAGTACACACCATGGAAATCTCTGTACACATAACTTTACATGTAATTCACGAATAGTTTGAAATTACAATCAGCAATGCACTATGTGCATTCTACTCTGTTACTCTTAGTTAGTTATGCCTTTTACCTCTGGAATAACTTTTGCAGAAGCCTCCTCTGATGACCTACCCTTTTTTCCAAACAGCTTGACCATTTATTTAACATTGAGCACATTCAGCCTTGAAAGTTTTTTTACAATTTTTATGTATAAACAAGCCATTTTTTCCCCAACAGAACGTCAGATCCTTGCAAATGGGATAGCTTATACCTTAGAATTTATTCCAGTGTACTTTCTGTTTAACAAATTCTTAATTAAAAATTTTCCACTTAGCAATTTTGTTTTTCTTGTTGTCATTAATGTTTTCTAGATACTGGGGATTGAACCCAGGGGTGCTCTTTCACTGAACTGTCCCCAGTCCTTTCTATTTTTTTTATCTTGAGACAGGGTCTCACTAAGTTTCCAAGGCTGGCCTCGAAGTTGATTCACCTGGATCAGCCCTCCTGAGTTACAGGGATTACAAGTATGTGCCACCACACCCACCCACTTAGCACTTTTAATTCCTTCCATGTTATGAAAATGGAATATACCTGCTTATCACTGATTATCAAAATGCAAACATCATTACCCCCCACACATTTATCTAGGATTTTTAATTGGCTGAATTACTTGAACTCCTTGAGATAAGATTAAGTATCTAGGTGACTTAATATGGAATGATTAACTAGGGTGGATAGATATATATATAAAAGTCAGGGTATTTTAAACTAGAATTATAAGTTTTCAACATCAGATAAGTCAAAGGATAATCAATGGCTACTACAGAACAGATACAAAGTCTTGCAATTTAGTCTCTTTTGCAACTTTGTTATTTATTACTTCATAATGACTAAAAAGCTACAGCTGGTATCACAGGACCCTTTCTGGTATCACCAGGCCAAAATGGGAACTGTAACTGGCTGTTTCCTATGAGAGTTATCAAAGGGTCTTGGCAGAGAGAGACTCAAATAAGAGGCTGTTGAGATTGCTCTATCAGATAACAAAATTGATTACAAAAGTTTAGAAGTTGAAATACTGCAGTACTGTTAAAGAGAAAGACCAAAAGATAGATGGGATAGAATAGAAATAATAAAAGATATAAATGTATATACATTATATATATTGACATCCATATTCATACACACATATATTAAAACTCATAATAAATTAAGAAAAAAGAATGAATCAAAGTGAACATAGTGTTTGTAAAATGATGGCTTTAAATTCTGGAGTTTTTTAAGTTGGTGACCACGCCTCCCCCCAGTGCAATCATCTATTTAGAAGATGAGATCACCCTCAGAGATATACTTATTTCTTGATTAAAATCAGACCTCCTTCCCCTTACAGCAGCTCTCACTTCCTGTTTTCTTTCGCATTAGCTGACTGTTCTGCTGCCTGGAGCAAAGAGCAGCTGTTCTGCTGTGCTGAATGGAGTACAATACTTGGGTTAATGATGAAATTCTTATTACTAAAATTCCAGTTTAATAATGATGCCTTTTGTTTTTATCTTCTTTTAATTCCGAAGCTATTAGTGCAAACACACAAAGATGACAGCATTTCCGCTTTAACATCCATCTGCTTCTGATTCTCAGAGTTGTGTAGTATGATTATTTCTATAGCAACCCGTGGAGGAAGTGCCCTGACAGAGAAAAACATGCTCTGACAGGCTTAAAACTCAGACACAGGGCTTTGTAGCTCCTCCAGATCCAGGATTACACATTTCAGTTGCAGAAACCCATGCCTCTGTCTTTCTCCCCTCCTTGATTTCTAGTGTTAATATTTCTGATCTTACAGCATCTTTGGCAATTTTTTCTAATGGTTTTCATTTTTATACAGTGTTTATTTTCTGCAAGTGCCCTCTTCTAATGCTCGATTTATAACATATATACTTGGTTGATCCTCTGTATCTGCAGGTATCACATCCACCATTCAACCAAGTGTGGATCCAACATACTTGGAAAAAATTGTGTCTGAGTTGATCGTATACAGATTTTTTTGTCATTATTCTCTAAATAATTCATTATATAATAATGATTTACATAGTACTTATATTTAATTAGACATTATAAGTAAACTAGAGATTATATAAAGTATACAGGAGGATGTAGGTGAGTTCTATGCTAATACTTTTTGCCAAATTATATAAGGGGCTTGAGCATCTGCAGATTTTGGTGCCAACGCAGGTTCTGGAACCAATTCCCCATGGATGTGAAGGGAAGATTGTAGATTCTGACAATAAAATGATGAACGTTTTGCTTGTTTATATTAACATTTGCTTCTTCAAGTAAATGTTAACTTGTAAACACAATTAGAAGAAATGGAATAATAATTCATTTGTTTTCAACTTCTTAAGATGTCTTCTAATCCATTTTCTTTCAGAACCAAACTCAATAGGGAAAGTGGATCATGAGTCTTTCAAAACACAGAATGCAGTTCAGAGAACATCAGTGAAGTACAAAAGATCAATCTCTTTCCCCAAATAATTTCATTTTCATCATAAAAATGCAAAATGCTAAAATATCTTTTTCAAAAAAAACCAAATTTGTCTAGTTTTAAAATACCTGTATCTTTGAAAAATATCTTTTGTACTATGGTCTAATTAAAGATCAGTTTCATTCTTATTTTAAAGAATTTGGTCTACTTCATTTGTTTTGAGCAAACAAAAAACTCTATTGAGAAATGTCTACAAACTATATATCATGCTAAGCTTTCTGCACAGACGTTCTTATATAATCCACCAAAACCTATGTGGAGTACTAATTGCCACACATATTTTACAGATGGGGAATTTAGGCACAAAGAAATGAGAAAGCTTGTTAAAATTTCATAACTTGGAAGTAGCAAAAGCAGATTTATTCTTCAATAGATTTAGAAATTCTACTCTTGGCTTTTATGTTATATCATCTCACATCATTTTATTGTCCTTAACCTATATATCACCATTTTTCGTATTGTTCCATAGGTACCGAAAGTTAAGTGACAACACCTGTTTTATAGCTAAGGCTACCAACATAAAATTACTTTAGCAAGGACTCCTACAATAAACGGCCAAAAACTATAATAAATAACTGAAAAGTTGGGTGTGTATGTGTGTGGGTGTGTGGGTGTGTGTGGTTTACTTCACTTTGTCATATTAATGAAATTTGAAGCTCATCTAATACTAAAATGTATTAAAAGTGAAATAAAGTTCTGAAAGAAAGAAGCCTGTACTTTGGATTGCTTATGGCTCAGATTTTCTAAGAATAGTCTATCAAGAATAATTGCTCTAGATTTAAGTCTTAGTTCTCCCACTTAGGGACAGTGAGACCTTCAGAAAGTTGTTCAACCAAATAAGCCATTGTGTAAGGTAGGGATGATAATGGTATCCAGTCCACAGAACCTTTGTAAGAATTATCTTTGAAAATGTATGCTGTGGATTTTTGACCAATGTCCTACAATGTGCACATGAGCAATACATTTCATCTTTCACCTTTATTATTTAAGATGGGCTAAAGTAAAACTGGAGACAAAAAATACAAAACAAAGATTCCTTTGTGGAAAATATTCAGGTTCTATGTATAAATCATATGTGAAATGGAGTAAAAAACAGGTATGATTAGAAGAAGTTTAATGAATTTAACTTTAAATCTTCCAATGTCATTGTGTTATTCTGTAATCGTAGATTTGTAATGACTGATTCCTTAAAATTGGATTATGACAACTTCTAACTTTTATCTAATGTTTTCAATTGTCACTTATTTTATTAAAAACAATTTGTGACTCAAGGATTCAATATATTGAAGTTCACATAAAGTTAGTTTCTGGATGAGTGAGTTCTTTCGTACCTTCCTATAAACCAAAGAATAAAGGGGTGGATTAGTCTTTATACTTAACACTCTTTTGGCAATATATAAAACTAACAGAGTATCAATAAAAACAAGCATTTGTGATTCACATTGTACACATCACAGTGAGCCAAGATATTTTTTTCTTAATAAGGTATTCAGAACTCAGGCCCACAACTGGCTTAATGGTTTGCATTTTGTGTGTGATGTATTTTTTTCCCTGGTTGACTTTCATGACTCTATACCCTATGAGCCAGTTGTAACAAAACCCAGTCTCACACCCAAAGGGCCTTCCACCTTCTTGCTCACCAAAGCAGTCTTCAGTGTTCATGACCCCTAGGTGACTGTCCACATTCCATCTACTTTGAGAAAGTCCATTCAGAATGATAATTCCTGTGTTTTCACATAATCCCATTCTACGCCCAGTAGTCATATCAGTCAAGCATCAGCCATGAGTCATGTCCAATGGCAGGGATATCTCCTGAAATATTTCTTAACTGCATTTCTTGAAACTATGCTAACTTATAAACCCGTGACCACACTTAGAGGAAAAAAAAAAATCTACCTATGGTCCTTCAAAAATTTTCAAATCTTCCCTCATTTGAAAGTGCTGATCTCATGGTAGATTTACTTTTGTTGTTCTTCCCTAATTTTTTTCCTTAAGAAAAATAATGTTTACTAAAGCTTTGTGTCCATTTTTTTAAAAAAACCCTGCATTTTTAAAGCCAGCATTTGTAGAAATTATAAAGCTTTTTATATTTCAGAACTTTAATCTTGATGATATTTTAAAATTTCTAAGATCATTAGCTTGAGAAAGGTGAAAATCAAATTATTTTTGGCTTTTCAACAATTAGTATGGAATTCTTAATGCTGTTTCAAAATTATGTCATTTTGTCATTGTTGTAAGCAAAGGGTTTTACCTTATAAAATGTGCTACATTTCTAGAAGATGAATAAAGCATAAATTCCAATGAATACTTCCATCAGTTAATTAAATATATCTCAGATACAGAGGATCAGAGCTTTTAGAAGTTCATTACTCTATAGACCATGTGAGATAAGAGTAAACCACAGTATCTGTCTAGCTTTCTTCATCCATGTTTCAGTATTTTTAGGTTGTTTGCTTTGAAGATGCAATGATAGCATTTTGAATTATATTTGCTGTAATCAATAAACTTACATCTGATAATTTTCTAGGATTTATACCTTATTCGAAACCTAAGAGACAAAGAAAGTTGTCTGGGGAGTCAGCTTATTTATTTATTTTCCTGAAGAATTCTAAGAAAATTGGAAACTAAGCATTTATTGTAGTCAATGACTTCAGTGAATTGAAGCAAAGAAATCATAAAAGAAGACTTCTGACATAAGAACTATAGGTTAAAAGCTAATGTAAGGAATGAAACAATTTCAGAGACTAAATCAAAGAAAATTACAAATAATACTGGAGTTCAAGAACAATCAACCCAGAGAAAAGATCATGAACGGACAAAAACTAGGCAAGCTTGATGCCTTTGCATTGTGTTCCTTTCATTATAAAGACAAAGAATAAATCAAACTGTCTCATTATTTCATCACCTTGCTTTGTTTCAACTGTCAGGTATGAAAAATTACTGAGAAGAACAAGTTTTCAAAATGAAGGAAACTTTTGAAAAGTATGAGCATATTATGAGTGCTAACTCCAGAATAGCTGGTTTTTCAAGAATTGTTAAGGAAACTGAGTAATGACAGAGGAGTTAGGAGCAAAAGTGTACTTCTGAGGTTCTCTCACCCTCCCAAAGAGGGAATCAAGGTGGATACCTGTGGTTCTATGTGCTATGAGAATAATGCTCTCGGGATAGGAGCTCAACATGCATTTTTTTTAGTATTACCAGTATGTAAGTTCTTAGTTAATAACGTTCTCACATTCTGGCCTCTCTATGTGGCTTTATTGACATTCTCTGATTTTGTTTTGTAGGTACAAATGTTAAATAATTGTATGCATGCAAATGTCTAAGCTAAACTAGCTAGGCATTATGGTTTTAATGTAAAGAAATCTGCACTTATATGTAGAGGAATTAGATTCAAGTTGTGACCCCCTGCTTTACTAATTGTTGACTTTGGCTAAATCCTAACTCTATTTGGCTTCATTTTTGAAATATGCACAATGATTGTATCATCTGTCCTACCTTTTCCAATTGTATAATTGTGAAGATGGGATAAATATTGTGAATGAGTAATAATGTATAAGACTAACAAAAATTTTCACGTTTGACTGCTATTGCAGATAAGATTTCACTTCTTTATTTTTGATTTAAAGTTTCTGTGGTTGCATCCTTGAGTAGAAAATGATAGACATTTAGCTATGTCTTTTTCCTCAGAGAGATTCGATAGCAGCTCAAGAATCAGGTAGTCAGAAGAATAAATTCTAAGTGATCAAGGATAGATCTCATTGGCACAGTGATAACTTTTGACATGAAGGTAACTTTATCTATACTCAAAAATAAGAATAGATTTATAAATAAATAAATTTCATTCAAAAAAGTAGTTTCAAACACTCTGAGTAAATAACTGTTTTTAGTTTTAACAATTCAGTTTTAGCATTGCGTTTTTCAAATGAAATGGCCTTAGGTTGAACAGCTGCCATGATTAAACTTCATTTTCCGAATCAATATTTGCTTTATTATTTGTATTGTTCTTGGAAACATCTACACAATGCTCTTCAGCAAAACACTAATACAGCTGCTACGCAGGAATCAGAGTAGAAGAAACATAACATGATCACTGTGGTCCTGATGATTCAGTTTAGGAGGCAGAGTCCACCACTCCAGTGTCTTTCAACTTTTTCAACATATGTGCTGCCAGTTATCAGTCAGTCAACAGTATTAAGAAATTTAAGTTATTGCTATCTAGGAACATTTGGCATTGAGTGAGTGTTGAATGCACATACATACATATGCACACACATCTGTCTGTCTGATATGTAGAAGAACAGAACCAATCTAGTTTAATAATTTATATGATGAAGCATTATCACAGGAAGCAGAGCATATCTATGACAGCAGAGTGGATCGCTCAGTGAGAGAACCTTAAAGCATGAGAGTTGCTTCCACCCTGAAAGTTACCAGGGATAGACTTAGGGCTGATGAATCTCTACCTGACTTTGTTCCCATTTGCCCTTTTCAGAGAAGTTCGAGCTTTCCTGAGCAATGTCAGTGTGTGCATTGCATGAGTGTACTAGAGGGTGGGATCTGTAGAGTTTCAGTCTTAAACCACAAGGAAAGAGCTAGTCAACTCTAAGTAAACACTGTTGTGTCATTCCCGTGTAACCTGCCCACCTGGGCACGATGCCCTGCAGTTTTATGTTTCAGGGTTTCATGGCTACAGAAAGACTGTTGATTGATTGGAGATGTGTTTTATCCAATATCCAGAGCTTTAAAGAAGCAGAGCTCATTTGGATATGCCAGGATGCTTGGCTCCCCTCCTCCCTCACTTAATTTCAAGTGGCTCTGCACAGGCCCCACATACAGTACTCATTCAGGCACGCCTCCAAGGCAGGCAGATACTAACAGTCCTTTTATCTTTGATCCTCTTACTTAGTTTCACCCTGAAAATGTTCCCCACCTCACCCTACCATCTTGTCATCAATTTTTCAAATTATATCCAAGTAATGATTATTTATCCTTATGAGATCATTCTAAATCTCATTGTTCTAAATGTTGTTTGTTAATAACATGTCTACGACAGGTTATTAAACAAGAAAGTCATGCTTCATTATTGTCATTCCTATCAATAACAGTGAAGGATTACATTTTAGATGAAGAAATGGAAAAGAAGAATGTTAGAATGCAGCAACCGAAACTAGAATTGATTTCATAGATATAAATTTTCCATGTCTCCCGTTCAGTTATGAAACTTGTATTGAGATATAGAACAGGTTAGTATCAGCTCCCCTGTCCAAGCAGATTTTCTTTCAGGAAATATCAGTTTCCCAGTGGTGAAAGGCAAGCCAGATTGTCCTGGGTGGTTATTTATTATTTAAAGAATCTTAGTCCAAATAAGCTCCTTGTAATATAATGTTCTCATTCATTACTTACTTAACAAGTATTTATTAAGTGCTTACTATGTGCCAGATACTGTGAGAGGAAATGGGGCTAGTAAGGAATCAATAAATTCACAGTGTGTTCTTGGAGATAGAAATCAAACACATTAATAACACTGACAACTACACAGGTAACTAGACACTCACACTGATTAGGTAAATTGAACTTCAGTACACTCTTTCTCTTAAGTCACAATTATATATTTATTTTTCTAATTCTGATTGGATATGTGTAACAATTAATTCAAATATTTACTATACAGTGAACCCAGTGGCAGTGGAAAACAATCTGGCCTGAGTTCAAATATTGTCACTTAATTCACTTTCAGGGGCAAAAAAGCGTGAAATTTGGTGAGTTTCATTCCATTTTTCTTATTAGGAAAATGGAAATTATAATTTCTAACATGAAAATTCTGAGGTTCAAATTAAAGAGACATTAAAAACAGTGAGTGCTCTAAAGGAATTTCTAGGACTATGGAAGCATGAAATGCTAATAAAAATAAGAATAAGATTATTCAAAGGACTGACTCAAAAAGCTAAGGGGTGTATAGTGTGGGTTACTGTTGGGCTTGAAAAAATGCAAAGATTTATGGAGAATAGAGGAGCGTCTCGTTCCAGAGAACAACCAAATGAGCACAAGTTGAAATCTAAAGCATTTGGGAAATTGCAGAGAAAGGGTCTCACTAGCATGAGGACATGTGGACCTCAGAACATAGAATGCGAGACAAAGAACAAGACATCACCATAACTGTAGTTTGAGAAAGGGAGAGACAAAAAGAAAAGAAGAGAAAGGAAAAGAAAGGACATCTATTTTCCCATTTTTAGGTCTTTTTAGACATTAAGGCAAGAGATGAAACTCATACTTTGATTTTACAAACTTTGTGTTCTGTGTTCTTAGAAATGAAATTGAGAGGAAAAGTGTCTCCTTGAGTCTTCAAAGTATGACTTCATTTGAAGTGAGGTACAGAATCAGGACAACAGGTTCTTAATGAACAAGGAAGCTGGTCAGTTAAAAATAGGTCGGTAATAATTAATGATGTTATTGCTTCTCAATATACAGTTTCAATATTTCTCAACATTGATGTAATATGCACATACATAGAAACATAAAAATACATCTGTTTCATTCCAGAGAGTTCTACCTGAAACCATAAATTTCCTTTATTTAAGTGCAATGAATGTATGGGAAAGAGGATCACTACTTCAGGTGGCAAAATTGTGATGAGAGAAGATGAACTTTTAGGAGTAAAGGAAAGTTTTGACGTGAGGATGTTGGCTGATATCCCCAGCAATACCTGAAAATTAAGGAAAGCGAGGTACTAGATTTCATAGAAAGAATACATTGTCCCTTTAGTGGAACTATGTATTCCTGATACCTTAGAAGAAAACAAATGCTTTTGAATTACATATTTTTTTCCTTTAATACAATATTTAAATGCAATGCTGCACTTGATCTTCCAAGGCTTTGGGCAAATGCTTTCTATTCTTCAGGATTTGGATCAAATCTTTTGGTGTCAATGACAACTATATTGTTTAGAGTTATAGCCACAAAATGATTTGGTAGATATGCCATTGAGGTAATTGTGGATCCTAAGAACTCAACTAAATATAAATTTGAGATTCCCACATGAGGAGTGGTCCTTTTCCTAGATATAAAATAAAGGACATCCCTACATATTCCTAAGTATGTTTCTATCATCAATATGAAATTTCTAAAACTTTGAGTAGATAAACCATCACTGGACACTTCTCATCCCCTCTGATTTTAAATAGACCCTTAAGCTAAGCAACTAGTATAATGGAGATTGGGGGAATGGTCAAAACCAGTCATGAAATTCTGACAAACTCTGTTTTTAATAGTACTCATTACCTCAATTGTGGTATGTTTGGGGGTCTGTCCAATTGAGGGAACATCTTATGGAAGGTCATAAAAATAAGTTTTGCTCTTTATTTTATTTCTGACTCTTAGTAGTCCTAGTTAGGCAACGAAGCACACTTTATTCAACATTACTCAATCTAGTCCAACTATTTAACATCATATTGTGATTGAAATGAGGCTGACAAAGTATATGGCAGTCAACCATGAGAAAATGAAGTAATTGTATAATAGGAATCTAACTAATAAAGTACTGTGGAAAAGATTTATGATCAGAATAAGGGAAATAAAAAGACAAAAAACACAAAAGACCACATGGGTGGTTGTACACTGGCATGGGATAGACTTCATCGGCCCATCCTCATGATATTTTTACTAAGACAAAGAATAAGTAAAATGAAATGAGAGTCTATGACAATTGTACAAAGACAACACCAGACTCAGGTTATATAACTTAAAAAATTTTGTCATATTGCATTTGTTCATGACAAGGGGTTACAGAATATGTCACCTTTGCAAAAAACATCAAATACATAAAGCACTAAAGCAATTAGCTTTAAAGTTGAAATAATCATGAGATGATACTTATTCTGAAAATGGAATTTTTTAAAAGATAAAGTCAGGATCATGGGAAGAATTTATCCTATGTCTGCTATTACTTATAGGAGCAATATACTATATTTTTTTAAATCTATTTTTAAAATTCTGTCTTTACCATGTCACTATATAGATTCCACAAGAATTTTTTTCAGCAGTATCAAGAGGAAAATAAGATGATCAATTTTAGATGGAAGGTTGTAGTTTTGAAACTTTTCCAGATTCCAGTTACTGAGGAAGGCAGTGGATTCCACTGCCATAAGGTGATATAGAATTCGTTATTTTGTCTAAGAAGCAGCTTTCTCCAACATTAAGAAATTCTTAATTCTCCCAGTGTTTTATGTATGAATAACCCTGTCTTATTTTTGGGTAAAATCAAACAACTGGTTCTAGGGGGTTCTTCTAATGATAGCTCTCTGTTCCATAGAGGATTGTTTTAGGTACAGGCCACAAACCCAAGTTAGGCCAATCAAAACATTTCCACAGGATTTTAATTTTGTCTCCTTCAAAACTAGGATAAGAAGCAATACTTCTCTGTCACTGAAGCTCTGAGAAGCAAGAACAGGAATGTTGGCTGTCATGTTCCTTACTGTGAAAACAAAAACAAGTTTGATGAATGAAGAGACAAGAGAAAGAAAAAGAAACTTCTAACATTATTCAAATTCCTGATCCCAGAGTATTCTGAGGGCCTGGCTTCAACCTTCAGTTATCATAGATATCCCAGTCATTCCCTAAGCTGCTTGTAATACAGTTTCTGCCCTAGCAGTCCTGAGTAATCCAGGGGACTTTTATTTATTTTAAAATAAAAATCAATAATATCATAGATATTCTTTATATTACAGTCATTAATTAATGTTATAATTGTGAAAAAACTCCTTGTAATGTTGCCCATGCTTAATTCCCTTTCCTCCTGGGCAGTTGCTGAGGCCCCTGTGTTGCAAAACTTGGAAGATTTTCCAGCATTCCTCTTGAACCTATTTTTCTATCCTCCTCCCTAGTCAGGCCTACTTGCTATTGCCCAGTCTATTTTGAGAGCTCAATGAATATTAGTAATGAATTATTACCATCCATCATTTCTATACCATCTTATTCACACATAATAGTCATCTGTCATATTCACACAAAATGTGATGAGTTGGGCCTCTGGCCCTCTGCTATGAGAGCTACTACTCTTGGATTTAGTTGACTTTTCTACTGCTCCCCCTCCTCCAAACTCCTGCTTCTGTTGGCCCCATAGGCCAACAGAAATCCCTCTCTCTCTTGGACACAACACTGATACTGGCTTTTCCAAGTCTCCTTTTAAGTCCCACACTGGGGATGGATAGATGGATGTGCTATCTTTCCAGCAAGGTCACAAAGAGCAGATAATTGAATTCAGATGCCTTTAAAGATCTAATTATTATTGCCGCCTTTGTGTTGTGAGCCTACTGTAGTTTTTTTTTTTTTTTTTTTTTTTTTTTTTTTTTTTTGGTAATTGAAAATATTGGCTATGCTTGTATATGAGCTAAGCCTTGAGACAATCTTCCATTTGTGATCTGTTGATTGTAATCACTTGCTTCCTAAGGCGAAAGTCTGATTTCAAACTCTGCACTGCAGGATGTGTGAGCAGACTGTGGGAAAATCATAGGTAAAAAAGAGTAAGCTTACCTTTCTGCCATAATGCAATGACGTGCCCTTAGAATGCAAGTTTGTGAGTGTGGTAGATCTTTTGTTTCTGGGGATCACAGAATCCCCAGAGCCTGACAGAGCACCTGGAATATGTGACTGGTTAACAATTTTTGAAGCATTATCACATAGGTACTGGATAGATTTGAATCATTTTGTTAAACAGTTGAATAAGTGTTGAGTATTTCATGTGTGCACCCAGAGCATGCAAAGCCTTGCAAATAATTTGTATATGAATAAGAATGCATTTTAAAGAAACAATCTAGTGGAGAAGAGAGACAATATAAAACAGATACACTACAAATTCTAATGAACTGATTCTGCATTCAAGATCCCACCAATATGCTGTGGTCTTTCAGGAGACGCAACATTTATTTCTGTGGAGACTTGAAATTTTGCAAAAGAGAACTGGGTTTGAGCTGAGTCTTAAAATACAGGTAAAAACATTCAGCAGAGAGGGCTGCAAGTCAGAGAATGCCTTCTTGAGAAATGGAAGTCTTTTCTAAGCCTCTGTAAAACTAGCAAAAAGAAAGAATGCTATGTCTCAATAGCTGAAATAACTTTATTGTAATTTATTAAGCACTGCAACTTCTTCAAGTCAAAAGTACTTTAAGCAATTCTGGTGACTTCCCTTGGGGAAAAATGTGACTTTTCTACCACTTCTTAAAGTGAAATGAGCAATTTAAAAAAAAAATTTTTAAGAACTTATATTTTATTTTAAAATATCTGCCACTTAGATGAAAAAGAAGTAAATAATGTCATAAAAAAGTAAATAATACACAGGTACTTCAAGAAAAGAAATGGTATTATTTTTTTCATTATTTAGATACAGACAAAACTAAGCAATCTCCCACAGATCTCCCTCCACAACTTCTGTACCTCAGGGCAAATTTTAAAGTCATGATTCATCAAACCACAGTTAGACAGTCAGAAGTTTTGCAACTTCTTTTGCAAAAGCAAGTTTGTTCACAAAATGGATTCTTCATTAATTTTTTCAGAACGTCTCGTTCATGGTAGTGACATTCACTATATAATTCTCTTCAATGAAATGTTTGTTTTCAACAAAACCCCATCTATAGAGTTTTTAAAAATGCCTCATAGTTATGTTAACTTTAGTATGTTGAAACTGCATAGAAATGTAACTTAGATGTTTCAGTTTAAAGGAAGTTTAGGAGACACTGCGATTTAAGAAGTTCATGAGGTAGTTTTTCTGATCTGCATTTCATTTCCATATGGCAAATATCAAATGCTATAAAGAATATTTGCCTAACCCATCATTTCTAATCCCAGTGAGTTTTTGTGCTCCCTCTTTACCCAACTAAGCCTTTATTCTCTTTACACTTAGAGTACTTTGAGCAAATTTACCTGTGTCCAGAGCAAATAAGCCTCAGCCTCAGGCAGCTGACTTCTTTTTCACCCAGATGGAAATTAAACCTCAGTGTGCATATTGCAAGCACCTGCCACAGCCTCTTAAAAATGCAAAACCTTAACCAGGCAACGGGATACAGTTTCAAACAGTCAGAGGAGCTTCGGATGAAGCCTAAGGATCTTTAATTCTCTGGATTGCCTACCATAAGCCCATTAGCTGAATTTGAATTTCTTAGGGTTCGTTTCTACCTATCACATGTGGAATTTAGAATTGTTTCTTTTTCACATTGTGCTTATTTTTAGTCTCTCCAAAAGACTCCTGGTTATGTATCAGATTTAGGGAAAATGTTAGAATTTGCATGTTTGGCTTTGAGCTTAAAGATGATCATAGTTATAAAAAGTGTGCAGGTCCCCGCCCTCTCTATGTTATATTTTGATGCTCATTTTACGGTAGTTTCATGAACTTCTATATTTTTATGGGTATATAAAAATATAAATATCTGAAAAGTTAAGTCAGTGATTTGTATATGCTAGCTAGTTATACAACAGTTACTTCCAATATTTCTGTACAAGTATTTTGACACTGCAAAACATTTTAAATTATTTGGTTATTAAAATTGATTCCATGTCCCCTACCCTCATTATTCCTGTTGAAAAAAAAAATTGTGGTGTGTTGTTGAAAACTAAAACATTATCTGATTCCTTTAAACTACTGTTACTTCTGTCTTGCAACATGAAAATAAAATGTTGCTCTAAGACATTGTCACGATCAGAGATAACACATAGAGTACACAGTTTTGCAAAACATCTACAGCAAAATTAGTCAAAGGGCTAGTCTTCTATTTATTCTTTATTTGAAACAGTGCAAAAATGTGTGTTTTCTGTGAATGAGAGACATTTCCTCTTCAACTGCCATTCTGTACCTGCACTTTCCTGGGGGTGCACCCCAAGGAACTTGTTGACCATCTTTAGCTTCAGTTCTACAGGCATGGCAAGGCAAGTGCTTCGCAGGGCAGACATTCTGACCTGTCCGTTCTCTCCCCTAAGACTTTGGGAGGATCAGTTTCAACTCTACTCTGGCTTGGCAGCTTAACCGACAGAAATGTATTGCACACAGTTCTGGAGGCTCTAAGTCCAAGATCAAGGAACCAGCAGGATGGTTCCTTCTGAGGGCTGTGAGGGAAAATATGTTCCTGGTACCTCCTCTTGGCCTGAGGACAGCTGTCTTCTCCCTGTTCTTTCCTATAACCTTCCCTTTGAACATTCTTGACAGTGCTGCATCTTTGTCTCTGCCCCCCTTAGAATAACCACATTTGTCTGTACCCCTAGAAGACTAGGTTTTCTCCTTCCGCCCATCAGGTCTTCAACAAGAAAGAATATAAGCAGATTCCTGGTGGAAGAGGTATCCCTCATCTCTGAGCATAGTAACACTTTCACTTTACTGATTTTTCTGTCTTCTCAAATCTTCTGGAAGCCTGGTCCATCAACTATATTGTTCGTTCCTTATCTTTACTTTCTTACCTTAAGAGCTTCTAACCTTCCACCTGGAAATATACACAGAGTTCCCACTCTCACCTCATAATAAATGCCTGTTGCTTTCATTTTATCACCATTTAGTGAAAGTGTATGCCTGAGAGTTGAGGCATACCTCAATTCCACACCTCAGCCTTCCGTGACCTTCTCAAACCACTTTCTCTCTACTAGGCTTCTGAAACTAGTCCTTTAGGCCATCATCTTCCTCTTTATTTCCAAATACAGGCCCCCTTTAAAGTCTCTTTCTAAATACCAGCATTTCACAATGGTTTTCACGTCTTCCTTCCTGACACTCTCTTGCCAGTGCTTCCACAGGATTACTTTCTCAGCTTGCTCTCTGCTCTTCTGAAATGTCCTCTTCTGTGTGTATTTTAATAGCTGTTGGTAACTTGCTCTTAAACAAACAGCAATGAACAGAGCATCCTTTCTAACAGTCTTGCTAGTGAAGGTGACACAGAAAATTCTAGATCATCATCTGTCTGGTAGATATTTATCCTCAGTTCATTGTTTCTTTAAACATTATTTACCTCATTGCTGTAGATTTTAACAACTTTTTCTGTTTGGCCAATTGGATTTGCAGTCTGAATATTCATGTTTTGTATTTGACCAAGTTGCTTATTCACCTCAAGGATTCATAAGAGCTCCTGGTATATTGTAGATATTAGACCTTCGTTCATATTTGAAAAAACTTTTGACATTATAGACAGACTTTGATGAGTTTATTTATATTCTCCCACATGAGGATTTTTATTTTTCTATATTAAAAACATTTTTCACTTCTTTTATATTAGTTTTGCAGTCATGGATAATAGTCTCCAAACCCGCAAAAATATAATGTATAAACTTTATAATAACATAAACTTGATGTGAGTGTGTGCATTTATATATATGTGTGTGTGTATATGTATATATATATGTATACGTATATATGCATATATATACACGCATATATATACTCTCATTTTAATGTTAGATCCATCAAGATCCACATTTTTTTTCATACAGTATAAAATGGATACCTACCCAGTTTTTAGAACTCTTTTGGGTTAAATAATTATTCTACTAAATTAGATCATGTGCATGTATGAATGTGTCATGATGATTCCTGCTATTATATGTAATTATAGTGCACCAATAAAAATAAATTTTTAAAAAAGAATTATTTTAAATTACTTTTTAACCTATTTGATTATAATAGAAATCAAGACAGACATCATTCCTAATTTTAAGGATGTGAATCCCTTGCTCATATTGTGAATCCACAGGCTCAAGGAGGATTATCTGAAGACTTGCTAAATTGTAAATGCATAATGCATATGATTTTTTTCCTTCAGCTTTAAAAATGACTTTGAGTAATTGTATTAGAAATCATATAGTTCTAATCAGTTCTAAAATATCTTTAGAATTGTCAGCTGAACTTACTTTTTAAATTAACAGATTGATTTTTAGAGAAATTTTAGGTGTGTACAAAAATTGTGCAGCAAATACAGAGAGTTCTTATGTAGTCCGTTTCCCTCTTCCCTGTTTTCCCTACTATCAATATCTTGTAGTGGTGTGGTGCCTTTGTAATATTTGTGAACCAATATTGATTATTGGTTAACAGCCACAGTTTACATTAGTGCTCACTCTTCATGTTGTATAGTGCTCTGGATTTTGCCAAATGTGTGATGTATGCACTTGCCGGACAGTATCACACAGACAGTTTTATTCCCTAATAATCCCTTGTTCTCCAACTACACATATCCCTCCATCCTTGACCCCTAGAAACCATTTTTAGAAAATTTTTCTCTACAGGTTGCCTTTTTCAGACTGCATATTTTTGAAATCACACATATGTATGTGTGTATGGAATTCACATATGTGAATTCCACACATATGTAGTTTTTTCACACTGGTTTCCTTCACTTAGCAATATGCAATTAAGATTCTTCCCGTCCTGTCCTAGTTTAATAACATTTCTTCATCTTTGAATGATATTCTACGTATAGTAGACTATCAGTTTGTTTATTCATCCACCTATAAAGAACATCTTGGTTGCTTCTGATTTTTGTTTATTTGTTTGTTTGTTTGGTACCAAGATTGAACCCAGGGACTCTCCACCACTGAGCCACATCCCCAGCCCCCTTTTTTAAAAAATATTTTTATTTAGAAACAGGGTCTTGTGAGTTGCTTAGGGTATCTCTAAGTTGCAGAGGCTGACTTTGAACTTGAAATCCTCCTGCCTTGGCCTTCTGAGCTGTGGAATCATAGGTGCGTGCCACCAAGCTCAGCCTGCTTCTGATTATTGGTAATTATGAATAAACTGTTATAAACATTAATGCATGAGTTTTTGTGTGGACTTAAGTTTTCAACTCATTTAGGTAAACACTAGGAATTACAATTGCTGACTGCAAGGTAAAACTATGTGTAATGTAAGAAATTGCTAGACTGTCTTTCAAAGAGCTGTGCCCTTTTGCATTCCTGCCTCCCATTAATGAGAGCTCCTGTCAGCTGGGCTTTCAATTAAGTAATGTCTGTTAATCAAACAGATATTGCCATTTGTGAATCGATGCACTTGTTTGCTTTCTCATCAACATATTTTACTACAGTTAATTTGAAATGCTGGAAGAAAAACTCACTTTGAAAGCACAAATTACTAAAGGTTAGAGAAGAATGTGCACCCCAAATGTGTGGTACTAAAGTTGTCATTAAGAAACTCAAAATTTTACAACTTTGTTTTTCAATAACACCTGTTGACCTTAAGACACATCTGAATTTTCCTTCCCAAAACCTTCTTAAAAATGTATTGTAATAAAATTTGTAATAATGTTGCAATGTCTTACTTTCTATTTTTAGATAATATGCAGAATAATAGGGATGACATATTCAGAAATAAAAAATAGACTTGTGAAAAACAGATAATTATTAACTCTAAAATGATCCTCCTTGTAAATATATAATAAACTGCCAAATCATTCATTGACTTCTCCTAAGTCACCCAGTAATAGACGCTGAGCTATCCCTGAATCTGAGTTGTTTTTTTTTTAATCAAAAATTTTCTCCATATATTGAGGCAGAGAGATAAGATCTTAGTATGTGTCTGTCAGCTTTTCTTGTTTGGTAGCTATTTGAATTATGACACATTAGGATGAAAGAAAACTAACATATAAATTTTATATCAAATTAAAATTCACTTCAAGATTCCCATACTGAGTTTAGCATAAATTCAATATGAGTGAGTTTTCAGCATTTTCTCTATCATGTTGGGTCAAATAAAGATTTCAGAAAAGCTGATGAAATAGGGAAGAACACCATCTTATTCTTGGTTCAGGTGATCTCAGGTGGTGATAATCTTCTCAGCAGTTTTAAGGCTTGATACCATGGTAATTGTGGCACTTCTCTCATGCCCTGTAAAGTCAGACCCTCTGTGACCACGTGGACATGAAGGCATCAGAGCAGATTTAGGTACTTCATACTCGAGAATCCACAGTGCTGTCCTGCCATTGCCCCTTCAGATCCAGCTAATTATTTTGTGTATGTATATGTGTGTGGGGGGATATGTGTGCATGTATGTGTGTGCATATGTGTGAGCAAGTAAATTTATTTCAAAAGGAAATCATGTCACCATAAATGGAAAGTCAACATCACTTACTGTACATAGAAGTTACTAAAAATGAACATTGGCAACAAATTTGTTAGGTATTTTTTCATTCTCTAAGACATGAGTTTTTTCTTTTTCTTTTAAACATCAATAGTATTGAAAGATAGAATACATAAAGTAGGGTGTACAAATCATAACTGTACAGATAAGTGAATTTTTACAAAATGAACATGCCCACACTAAATGACACTTACATTACAAATCAGAATGCCACCAGAATTATAGAATCACCTTTTTTGCCCAGAGAAGAAATTACCACCTTTATTTCCAATGCCATAAGTAAGTTCTGCCTGTTTGTGGAACATTGCATAAAGAATCTAGAACATATAAATAACCTTTACAAATCAATAAAAGGGCAGATGACCCATGAAAAAATGGGCCAAAAACTTGAACTAACAATTCAAGAAATAACATGCAATGATCAATACGTTTGTAAAAAAGGTGCTCAACATTTTTAGTCATCAAAGTAAGGCAAATTAAAACTACAGTGTGATGCTACTTCACAACACCAGAATGAAAAAGACAATACAAAATATTGACAAGACCAAGGAAGAGTCCAATTTCTACTGTTTGGGAGTGTTGGTACAGCAGCTTTGCTTTGGAAAAATACGTGGTAGTGTCTACTTAAGTTGAACGTATTCATAACCTATAATCTAGCAAAAGAACCAAAGATATAACATTCTTATCTATAAGATAAAATGTAATAAACATTTTATGACAACCAGTATTAGAATCATTCCAACATTTGACTATGGAAAAATGGGTAAATAAATTATGATATATTCATTCCACATAATAACAGGGCAATGAGAAATATAAAGACAAAATAAATTTCCACAATAATGATAGGTACAGTGTCATGTTCTTATAAACATAATACTGGATAACAATTTAGACACAATGTTTTGGTTCCCATATCAAATACAATGTTGAATTTTTAAACATATGGAAAAGTTACAGAGAAGGACACAAGAGGCCCTTTTTCTCTTCAACCCTCATGTTTAACAAATGTTGTTTATTTCTGAATGCTTTTTAAAAAACACATAAAAGGATACAGATTGTTGAAAATCCTAAACCCGTGCCATTCCCTTTTGTTTTCTTCAGGGTTCACCTCTACCCAGAGTTGGAAAGTATCTTTCCCAGTCCTGCTTCTATAATACCATTTCATATTGTAAACATTTCTGAAATACATACTGCTATTTTAAAATATTCTTAAGTAATATGCTTGTCTTTTGCCCCTTTTTAGTCAAAATTGTTATTTTAGTATTTATTTATGTTGATGCATCTAGTTTTTCATATCGTAACTGTTTTTATCCATTCCCCTATTGGTGGATAATAGAATTATTTTTAGGGATTTCAGATCAGGGCTTGTTTTGTTGGGTTCAGGTTGATACCCTTCATTCTTTTTTGCTGAATCTGTATTAGGAAAAGCAACATCATTTATCAAAGGGTTGATCTGTTACTCTTTTTTTGGTTTGTTTTTTAACTATCTCCCTATATCAGATGTGATTAAGAAAATGAAGTTTCTTTTTTTGTTTTTTGTCTTTATTTACACACAGATAACTTTGGTTTTTGTTTTCTTAAATGAGGTCCAACACTTGAGGCAGCATATCTAAACATATCTATCTAGACATATCTACAGGTAACGGGAAACCCATTTAGAACACTAGTTCTCTAAGTGCTTGTACCTGAGAACATATTAAAAACTAAAACAATGATATCATTCGCTGTAAAACAAGTGAGTATAAGGAAGCTGTGGGGACTTTTGGGGATTTCAGTGGGAAACACTGTTCTTCATGATACTTTTTTTTTCCTTTTTTCTTTCTTGGCTCCAGAAATTGAAGCCAGGGGCACTCAACCACTGAGCCACATCTCCAGCCCTTTTTATTTTTTATTTTTAGGCAGGGTCTCACTAAGTTGCTGAGGCAGGCTTTGTACTTTGCGACCCTCTTGCCTCAGCCTCCTGAGCTACTGGGATTACAGACATGTGCCACCACACCCCGCTGTTCTTCAAGATTTTGAATACACCTCTTCTTCCATATGATCAACAGTGCTTAGCTGGAGCTTAATAAGAAGGGTGAGGAGACACTTCACCAAAGTCAGACATTCTGCTGCTCTTGCTGTGATATGGTATGAGAGGTGCTCAGGAGGCTCCCTGTTTTGTCTCACTGTTCTGCTTCCTCTTTGTTATCAGATTTTACATAAAAGAAGTAGAAATAAGTATGCTGTGAAAATGTGATATATACTGGGTGCTTTTAACTATCTGCTTTTCTTTCCTTCTCTTCCTTTACTTCATGTTCTCTTGCAAATTTATAAAGTGGAGCTGATGAATCATCTTCTAGAAGCAGCAAGAGTGGTGAGTCATTTCTCTGGGGTTGTAGTTCCGTGTGTTTCACTCCCATACAGCATTTAAAAAATGATTTTTCTTCAGTGGCAACATATTTTATATCTTCTTTTATTTCCAAAAATCCACTTGTCATTATTGTATGGGGAGAAAAGATTCCAACAGATCATTCACGGAAATATTCCTCCATGATTAGTGACTTTCTTTTCTTTTACATTTGGGAGTTTTCCTTGCCTTTAGAGCCACAGCTAGAAGTTAATTCTGGAAAAATGCTCCTTAAACTTTCCTTTCTGAATTCTACCACAAATACCATGTTTATGGTTGCTATTATGGGTTTGACAACACATTGCAAATCTGAACATATGAAGCAATTCCTTCTGGCTTATGCTGCTGGTATCAACAAAAACAAAACAAAATGAGACTGTATGTCTTTTAGATTGCTTTATTTTATTTTAAAATATATGAACTTTTTTTATTCATTTCACAGGCGTGTCACTGGGCAAATATATTGCAACATTTCCAAAACCAAAGTTAGGAATACAAACACAAATAGAAAAAAGGAAAGAATTCAAACCAGATTTTGTATAGTTATCTTTTCCCTTCTCAGCTAGCAACATAAATATGCTATTAGAAAGTTAATTTACATCTGTCAAGATCAATTTGCAATGTTTTCAATCAATTAGTATCTAATTAATTTTTATATTTAGCACATAACAATGTGATAGGTACCAAAACTACTGATAGATATTTTTTCAAATATTCAAATTAGATTGCCATCTGACTCCAGACTATATTAGCGTCATTGAAATTGCCATTGAGTGTGTTATAAATATTGCCAAATCTTAAGAAAGTATTCTCATTGATTTTTCTTGTTGATCTATATAATTACCTGAGATATATATGAGGAAAAAGAACAAACCACTTAAATGCAAAATGAACAGAACCTTGCATGAGAGAGCTTACTTACATTTGTGCATAACTTAATGGAAACATCATACATTATTTTGTAAGGTTTCATAAAGATTAAAATAAATCACTCTTGAAGTTATCAGATCAAATTTCCTTCCTTACGTCAGGTGGGAAATTTCATAAGCTACCTGCTTTGTGAGAGTTGCTACTCCATTAATCCTTACAATGTGTAGTTTTAGTTTCTTGTTTTGTTGTTCAACTAGTTTACAATGTCAAGGATCTATTTGTATCAAAGTTTATAGATAACTGATTTTCTTCAAAAGAATTAGTATTGATAGGATTTGCTCTAATGCTAGTGTTTTTCATTGAATCCTATAATAATCAAATTTTTAGCATTAACTTTGTTCTAAATTTGGAACCCCTCTGGAATTTTTTTTCATGTTTCCTACAGGTACCAAAATAATTTTATTTTGAAGGCAGAAAAAATGATGGCAAAATAGGAATAGAAAATTACTCTTCACTGCATTATGTTAAAATTTACAAATGCATTTGTTTTCCTCAGTTGTCACAAGAATTCTTGTGGGTAGGCAGGACTGGTAATATTACTCCTATATACAAAAGTAGTAACAAGTTCAAGGAAATTAAATATTTCCTAAGAGTCACATAGTAATAGGTAGTGGAGCTGGAATTCAAACCTGTTTCTTTCTTTGGTTTTTAATTTTGAAGTCAGTGTGCAAGCTATTTAATTTAAAATGTGTGCCAGTATTTGGCATTAGGATCAGAGCAGAGAGCACTGCATACTTGAAACTGTATTGCATTCTTTTCCATCTGGGGAAAAAAAGTGCAAAAGGAAGAAGGGAGAAAAAAAAATCTGTCTTTCCGTTTCTTAGTACTGTCAGCTGAGTTGTTTTAGCGAGTAGTTTTGCAAGAGTTGTTTCACTTTGTTTTTGGACAAAGCTAAGCCTGTACTTCAAACAAAAGGAAGCCAGTTACTAACTCTGGTTGCTAGGTGTGGCCTCCGTTCTCAAATCCTATAAATCAGAAGTCCAAGGCTTCACTTCTAGTCTGGAACCTTCAGAGAAGAGTCTCTCTTTCATTCCTTGGAAGAAGGTAGAAAAAAGGTAAGCCTTGGTTTTGCCTTTAGACAGTTTGGGTTGTTTTGAAAACTTTTCCAACACCAGTAAAAACTTTTTAGATTTTCTTTGTGTTTTTCTAAGGAGTTTGATGACCCTGAATGTTATTGCTTCTCTAGGATTCATGGCTAGTTGCATTTAATCTGCTTTGATAAATCTGTAAAATAACATTGGCTATTTGTATTTTAAGAATCACAAATTGTAATGTTTCTTTTATTTAAGAAACATTTTCAAAAATATGTTAAGTGTACTTCCTGTACTGTTAGTGAGTTACCATGGAAAAGAAGGAAAGAATGTGCCTGTCTTGTGGTAGCCTGGAAAGAATGTGTTTTCCCCTCCCTCCCTCCTTGGATCCCATGTCTCCAGGAGCTGTGTGTCTCACATGGAAATCATGCTGGAGGGGGGCTTGTGTGTGCTGGGGTGGGTGGGGAGGGGCGTCAGGAAAGCACAGGTGATAGTGGTTAGTGGTAGGTTGCATGGAACTGTTTCAGAAGAGCAAGACTTTCATAATTTATTTTTCTCTTTTGTAAGGAAAGCTAAAGATATGTAGACCTCAGAGCGGTAATTGTGCCCTTTGCAATTAACGTTTTGAAATTAATGTTATGTTTACTCATATAGTTTAAGAAGGTCCACTTATTACTCATTTCATTTTAACAGGGTGTGGTCACATTCTTTTTCCTGTAGTCTCTGTGTCATCTACAGGCTTTTCCAGTGCTGGTTTGAAAACCTAAGGGGAAAGGAAACATTTCCTGGGTGGTGTCGGATAAGTCATCCCATGGGAATGCCAGAGAGGTCCTCTAAAAGCTCTTCTAGCTTAGCAGTATCTTGACTGTTGAATGGGCTAATGGTCACAGAACTCCTTAGAAAAGCACAAAGCACATCTTGAGAGTTTTGCTACTTGAGAGATTATGAATCATAACCTTACAAATGTTCCTTCAAGGATTTTTCATTTAACCATTTTAAATGTTAATTAAATGCCTTGATTTCTAATTTTTAATGTTAGCTGATTAAGGAAGATGTGCTTTTCTTGCCTTGGTTGTGCTTAAAATTATGAATGCACTTTGAAAAAGCAATGTTCTCCTGTGTCGGCAGAAAAGTATTTTGGTAGCTGTAAGAGAAGGCATGTTACAAATGATTCAAATGTGGAAAAATACTGCTTTCATAATTTTGAAATGGTCTCTTACCCAGAAGTTATATTACCGCCCTAGCCCCAGGCTCAACACATCTGGCAGACCTCCAACATATGATTGATGTTGGCAAACTAATAACACTATTAGGGAGCCAGCTAGAGTTTCAAGCTTATTAAGTACTTTTTCAATCAAAACATCTGCAAAGTTGATTTCTGTATATGATATTAGCTATCTGAACTGATTATTCCTAATTTTCTTAGAACCATTAATTTATGACATATTTAACATCAAAGCAGAGTGAATGGGCCTATTACTTTTTAGTGATAAGCTATAAATAGTTTTTGAAGTAAACTACTTCCTTTTCCTTTGAATTTTGACAGATTTTTTTTTTTTTCATGAAGATCAGAAGAGATCCAATATTAGTTTTCCTTCATCAGGCTAACTTTCTTCACCTCTACCCACTCAAGATGAAATTTAAGATTGGCACTTCAGAGCCATAATGGATCTTAGATACTATTCATTCCAACATTTTTATTTTATAAATGAAAACCATCCGGAGAAGTTTGATATTTTCCTGAGGTCAAATTGCTAATGGATGGGAAGAGTAGGGGAAGGGAATATTGAGGAAGGGAAGAGTGGGGGCAGGAGGAAGTACTAGGGAAATAAATCTACCAAGTCATACTGTGTCCATGTAAGAATATACCAGAATGAATTCTGCTTACATATATATATTATTTTTATATTATATACATTATTATATACATATATGTATATAATATATACATATTATATTATATTATTATATTATATAAATTATTATATACATATATAATAGTGTACTAATTAAAATAATGATGTTGATGATGATACTAATAATAATAGAAGGGAAATCTGTATAGTAAAGCAAATGGATCAAGGGAGGGAGGAGAGAGGGAAGACTGAGAAAATGATGATATATCCAAGTATGAATATGATGTAATAATTCCACTTTTATGTATAATTAAAATGCACCAATAATAAATAACTAAAAGTGAAGATAATCCAAATAAGATCAGGAGTACTTCAGTTCTTATGTTGCTATTCTATAGATGTGGATAGATATTTGCTAAACTGGTGCAGATCTATTCTAAAGTACTAGCAATGATGCATTATTTATTAATTCAATGATAGTTATAAGCATGATAAATACCAGGCATTTTGCCAGGGTTTGGATGTACATAATGAATGGTATATTTGCTCTGTTCTCATGGAATGCTGCTGGGGAATATAAATAAGTCAGCAGAAAGGGGTAAGAGCAGAATAGCTGAGCTGCTGTGGAGATGAAGGCAGTATGCTTTGGGAAAGTACAGGTCAGGGGCTGGGGATATAGCTCAGTTGGTAGAGTGCTTGCCTCACAAGCACAAGGCCCAGGGTTCAATCCCCAGCACTGCAAAAAAAAAAAAAAAAAAAATGTACAGGTCAATCTAGTGCTGAGGACTCAGTGCAGGATGTGATGAGTCCTCTACACTGTCTTCACTTATAAGTAGCAGTTAGGCAAAAGGAAGTGGGTGTGCAGGAGAAAGAGCATTTTAGGCAATGGAAACTCCCTATACAAAAGGCTAGAAGCAAAACATCTATGAGCCTTCTTTTCATAAATTGGTTCTTCAGAATCATGCCATTGTATTGTCTAATTGTCTTCTTCTTAAGAGTAGGTATGGGAAGGACATGTGAAATACCTTGTCAAGGAAAAACTATGCACTAGGCCAAAGCTTTTAAAAATAAACTCCATAGAGCTGCTATGAAACCTGCTATAGTCTCCATGGGTTGATTGTTAATGAATTTGATCCTCAAATGTGAGTTATTAAAAAATAATACTGACCTTGATATTGTCATCTTGGTCACTAATTTAAAAGAACATGGAACATGTAGGAATCAGAAGGCATGGATTTATATCACAATTCTGGCCACTACTAGTTGGAATACTGCCTGAAAAATCACACTCTATTTTCCTAGATAGAAAATGGGATTGTGATGATAAAGTTGTTGTTCCAAGCAAGATAGTCGATGCTACTGTCATCGTAGACCTCTGATAGTTCTTGCATGTAACCAAGACAAATCACAAAGCTGTCTCCTCCAGGGACACTCTCTTGTGTCAAATAAATTGCTCAACCCTGTTATGCAGTTAACATAGTAATATCACTATTGTAACCAGGAAGTTATGGTAAACCACAGAACTAAGCTTCCTCTGTCACAAATTCTGCAAGTAGCCTTTCATAAGGCTGACAAGGATAGAAAATGATGGGGACCATCTTAGGACACATAAATATACAAAAACATCTAATCTTTAAAATGCTACATAGTCAACAGATGCACGGAGATTGGTATACAGTGCTGTTCATCAGTTGGAAGAAAGGTGGAACATTATTGACTTCCTTTAGGTCAGCCCTCTGTGCAAATGACAAATTTCACCCCACAATAGCTGATGCCCATTGTGGAGTTAATCTTAATTTGGAACTCACTGGTAGCTAATTGAAATATACATTGACCTAAAATAGTTAGTGGAATAGGATCTTAATATCCTAGTATAAGTTTTAAACATATTAATAAAAAGGAAAACCTTTTGTGAACTCCTAAGTTTAAGGTGACTTTCAAGCACAGTGTTAAGGACTGAACAGACAGAGGGGTTTAGTAATAAAATTGGGTCAGAATTTGTTTTGCTGTGCTATTTGTAAGGTGTGCTTTGGTTATGCAGAATTCTGTTAATACGTGGAATTTGATTTGGGCACTTAACTAGCAGACCATGGTACAATCTGTTTCCTTAAGAGCAATTTCTTACGTCTAGCCATGATCTTGTGTTTAATCTTTCCTAAGAGCAAGGAGATATTACTTGACTGACCTCAGCTTTCATTTCCCTTCCTAGACTGTCCTGAGGATGGTTCTATTCTGATGATTTTATCTTCCACACTATGTTTTTAGTTCAAGACTTCAGACTAAAATGTAGGAACTTAGAAGTTACAAGTCACAAAGCTCTCTCTTCTTTGGTAACTCTCATGTCAAATAAATTACTCAACCCCCTTATTTTTGTTTTGTGCTTTGTAATTAATATAGCAATATCATTATCTTCCTAGGCTTTTTCAGTTTTTTTAATTGATGCATTATAAAATTGGTTTCAAGAAGTGAAAGCACAGTGGTTTTCAAAAAATTTCTTTTGAGGTGGCCAGACTCACATTTAATATTACATTTGAAAATGCTCTTAGTCTCTGCTTTGCTCTGTTTGGGAGTTTTTCTTCTCTAGTTGAAAAGAACAGAATTATTGAACATGTTTTTATAAGTGATAAAAAAGTACTTTGCCAAGTCACCAATCATATTTCTCCTTTTGAGGATTCCATTTTATTAAAGGTTTGGATAAGATGATGAAAATGGAAATTCTGAATATTTGAAGCTTACTAGAATTGCTATGAAATTGTGGTGTGGTGTGCCAATTAAACAGTTTGCATATGAAATTCCATGTGGCAATAGCAATTGTGCCAGATTAGACTATAATGGGAAGTAAAATCTTGTGCAAAAGTGCACATCATTACTTTACCTCAGGAAAACAGCTAAATTTATAGGTTGCTGGAGAGAAGAGACTGCATTAACTGAATGCACAATATATTGGTTTTTCACACAGATGACAAAATAGTAATTTGAACAATCCCACGATAATTAAGTGACGGTTGTTTCTGCTTTGGATATTATTTCCCTCAGGTATTTAATCTCATTACTTGGAAGTGCAGTCATTTTTCAGCAGGTGTGAGTTGAAATACTTTGTCTGAACATGCTGTTAAGGAATCAGGTTATGAGTTTTACTCCTCATGAGTCATTTCGCTTCATATCACGAATTTAAAACTGCAGAGATTATCTTTCCAACCTCCCTCACAAGTATCCATAATAGTAGTCTCCACAGGGATCTAATAAAAGGGTGTGAAGAGAGATATCAGGGTAGCCCTTCTACATGATCTTCTGAGAAAACAGCCCTAAAGAAAAAGGATCATTGATGGCATTTTTGTGTGTCAGCACGTAGAAAACAGAAGATGCATCAATTTTTAATGTACTTCAAGTTTTAAAAATATTTACGTTCCATTGAGTAAAAATATTACCACAACAGAACAATTAAGAAATTTCCTTTAAGATAATGTTTGCATCAGGGCATGCATGTTGCAACTTCACTCCAATGCTTCTTGTTAGAAAAAAAACTGTACAAAATAATCCTTGTCTACCTTTGTGTGTGTGTGTGTGTGTGTGTGTGTGTGTGTGTATGTGCATGCATGAGTGCTTGTATATTGGGGAGAAAAGCATGTAAGTCTGATACTTAGTTCAAATAGAAGGAAATGTAAAGATAGCAATTACTCTACTGAAATTATTTTACACCAAGAAATAGAAGAAGAAAGTGAATTATTTGGGAAGAAATACATGGATTGAGTTTTGGGTAAATCCACATCTGCAGATTGTTACAGAGTATTTGACCTTACAAATGAAAACATCAATGCTCTTTCTCTAAGTCTCCCAGTGGCACTGACCCTGATTCATCTCACACAGGTTCTCTAATAACCTGCTAAGTGATATCTACTCTTCCAACTTGCCCATCTCTTAGTCATTCTCCATGACACGCAATGAATTGTCTTTCTGAAATATAAATGAAATCATGCCACTTTCTCTTTACAAACCTATTATTTCCCTAGAGCTTTGGACATACATTTGAACTTCTTTGTTTCATCTTCTGTCAACATTTCTTGCTCCAGAAAGCTTTTTTCAGCTTTCCAAATGAGATAGATTTTTCTCTGTTTTATTCTCTTCTACTTTCTGACAGATTAATCCTGACTCAATTCACAAAAGTCTCTGTTCAGCCAGCACCTGCTCTAAGAAGGTTAGGGTTAAATATACCAAGAAAGAGTTCAGTTTATGAGTGGAGACTATGAGTTTCATTTTTAGGGTTAGACCATTTAAAAATGCCTACACTTCGTATTTATTTATTTATTTATTTATTTAT
>JAJEJO010003859.1:535675-660717 GCA_020662805.1 Glaucomys volans
TGATGTGGCTGCATCACTGTAGTAATCTGATTTTAAGTCCTTTGGGTATAGGCCAAGGAGTGGGAGAGCTGGGTCAAATGGTGGATCCATTCCAAGTTTCCTAAGGAACCTCCACACTGCTTTCCAGAGTGGCTGCACCAACTTGCACTCCCACCAGCAATGTATGAGTGTACCCTTTTCCCCACATCTTCGCCAACACCTGTTGTTGCCTGTATTCTTAATAAGAGACATTCTAATTGGGGTAAGATGAAATCTTAAGGTGGTTTTGATTTGCATTTTCTCTTATAATAAGGGATGTTGAACATTTTTTCATGAATCTGTTGATTGCTTGTAGATCTTCCTCTGTAAAGTGTCTGTTCATTTCTTTGGCCCATTTATTGATTGGGTTATTAGTGTTCTTGGTGTAAAGATTTTTGAGTACTTGGTAGATTCTGGAGATTAGTGCTCTGTCTGAAGTGTGTGTAGCAAAGACTTTCTCCCACTCTGAAGGCTCTATCTTCACATTGCTGATTGTTTCCTTTGCTGAGAAAAAGCTTTTTAGTTTGACTCTATCCCAATCATTGATTGATTCATGCTTTTATTTCTTGCACTTTGGTAGTCATGTTAAGGAAATCTGGTCCTAGGCCAACGTGATGAAGATTTGGACCTATTTTCTCTTTTATTAGGTGCAGAATCTCTGGTCTAATTCCTAGGTCCTTGATCCACTTTGAGTTGAGTTATGTACAGGGTGAGAGATATGGGTTTAGTTTCATTTTGCTGCATATGGATTTCCAGTTTTCCCAGCACCATTTCTGAAGAGGCTATCTTTTCTCCATTGTATGTTTTTGGCTCCTTTGTCAAGTATGAGACACCTGTATTTATGTGGGTTTGTCTCTGTGTCCTCTATTCTGTACCATTGATCTACCTGTCTATTTTGGTGCCAATACCATGCTGGTTTTGTTACTATTGCTCTGTAATATAGTTGAAGGTCTGGTATTGTGATACCCCCTGCTTTGCTCTTCTTGCTAAGAACTGCTTTAGCTATTCTGGGTCTCTTATTCCTCCAAATGAATTTCATGATTGCTTGCTCTATTTCTATTTATTATGGCCTTATATATAATCCCAGCAAGTAAGGACAAGGTAACTTTATAATACTGTGTCTTGTGTATATAAGGTGCAGTGTTTGTGTGTAGTGGGTTTTTTTCATAAAAATATCTACCCATTTTCTTTCCAGATACTTCTTTAAAAATGGCAATGGTATCAGAATTCCTCAAGCAGGCCTGGTTTATTGACAACCAAGAGCAGGAATATGTTGTAAGTATAGTGACTTAGTTATCATATTAAAATGGAATTAGCCCAAGTGAATGGACATTCATGTACCCCTGTCTATCATCCATAGCAAACTGTGAAATCATCCAAAGGTGGACCTGGGTCAGCTGTGAGCCCCTATCCCAGCTTCAATCCTTCCTCTGATGTTGAAGCTTTGCACAAAGCCATAATGGCTAAAGGTGAGTGTGTCTCTTGAGGACAGCTGCTTTCCAGCATTCCAGAGTGACTTTCCAGTGGCTGTTGAATAACAGACCTGAGGGACTGGAAAGAGAATTTCATTTTTGAAACTAAAAGATCTCTTTGTCAAATGAAGATATATTTCCTTTCTCAGTACTTGGAAAAATCTGGTGTAATCAATGGAATAATCAATGGAACTGCTATAATCTCTACTCCCCTCAGCCCATTTCAAGAAGATATTCAATACTGAAATCAACAGTCTGATCACATTAAGGGCTTAAACTGGGTTCAAATCCTGAGACACTGAGATCTAGGGACAATTAATTGGCTTTTCATTTCTCATTCAAATGAATGAAATGCCATCTGAAGTGCTTTAGCTGGATAGTATTGGAGCATTTATTTCCTGGGATGATATTATTTCTATTTCTTGTTTTGCTAAGAACCTCATTTGGAATATTTTGAAAAATGAATCATTTTATGTTAATTGTTGATAATGAGGAAAATTGATTTTAAAGCCTGGAGTCCCTTTACTTCCAGGTGTGGATGAAGCGACCATCATTGACATTCTGACTAAGAGAAACAACGCTCAGCGTCAACAAATCAAAGCTGCATACCTCCAAGCAAAGGGAAAGGTAGGTTAGAAGTTTGATTTGGGTCACATTTCTGCACAATCATAGATTCTGAAACATAGTTACCTAGTTCTTCAAGTTTCTAACTACAGTTCTCCCATTACATCTGAGACTGGGATTGCAGTGTTTATCAATTACAATTGAATCAATTTTAGCAAATTTGCTGGTTTCAGACACTGTTCATCTTGGGGTAAGGTCTTTGCAGATGTTCTGTATTAGAGATGTCTTCAATCTGAACATAACAAACATCAAAATTACTATAGGCAACAAGAAATATGCTTTGATTAAAATGCATCTTCTACTAAATTTAAAATGAACTGAAATCTAAAATTTGTTTATATTTCTGTTTTGGAAGTAAGCTTTATATCTTCTATGGAAAATATGGATTTTTAAAAAAAATTGGTATGATTGGAAAACTGTAAAACATCAATGTTCAATTATAATACTTATAAGAGCCATGCAAAACTCAATGCTTGGAAAACTTCATATCATATCTTTAAAGTATTCTTATTACTGTTTTCTGTTGACACACAGATTCCTGTGCTTTGAACTGTTCGATTTCTTCCCTGTATAAAGATTGAGAACCCTATCCTCTAAGAAATCACAAATGGATTCAGTAAATTTCATCTTATCTCTCTAGATCTAAAAAATTAAGATGGCATTCCTAAACATCTGTCATGTTTGTCAAGGTGAAGGGAAAGAATGCTAAAAGATGACTGTATTTAGGAATTTCTAGTAAGATGACCTAAGATCAAGTATTACCACATTGCTTTATAAGCTAGCACCTAACTTATTCTAAACTTTTTTATAGCCGCTGGATGAAACACTGAAGAAAGCCCTTACAGGTCACCTGGAAGAAGTTGTTTTAGCTCTCCTAAAAACTCCAGCCCAGTTTGATGCAGATGAACTCCGTGCTGCCATGAAGGTAACTCTCCTTATTAGGTAAAACTCCTTTCGCAGGATAATATGCAGAGCAAGTCTGACTATTCCTAACATTGCATCTTCAATATCTAGTACAGTATATGTCAATTGATGGGAACTCAGTGAGTGAGTAAATAAATAATTCAATAAATATCAATTAATAGACATGAAAAAATAAATGTTGGCACTATTATCCTTCTTATAATGTCATTATATCAGTCAAATATCTGCATTTTTATATCTTTACCTCAAAAATTTGTTTTGCCCCATTTGTGTTAGAGCAGTATGGTAAAGAGAGCTTATCATAATTATTAAACATTATAGGTGAAATTGACATGATTAAATTCAAACAATTTAAATTCAAAATTTAAATTCAAATTAAATTTGAAAAATCTAGTTGATCCTCTTGAGTACAGATTTGTATATTTTTTTTCCTTTTCTCTTTTTTCAATTCAGGGACTTGGAACTGATGAAGATACTCTGATTGAAATTTTGGCATCAAGAACTAATAAAGAAATAAGAGAAATTAACAGAGTCTACAGAGACGGTAAATTTTGGTGTCCAACAGTCCAAGAATGTTCCTGGGAAAGAAATTCGGATACACTATCTTAAAATTGAATGTAGATGTTAGTTTAATAGGTAGACTTTGAAAAGTCTACCTATTAAAATATGTTTTTACCATTTGACATGTGTCTACTGAAAGCATTCATAGTTATCAGGCAGCATTCAGTTTGCTAGGGTGCTGATATTCTATGTTTCAGGTCCCATGGGGCCTGCATTTTAATAGAAAATGTCCATCCAGAACTAATGGGCACGTGTTATTAGGATGGAAACCTCAATTCAGAGCACTGAATTTAAAGAATTTTCTGAAAACACTGTTCTGAGAGTTATTTCATGAAAATAGTCTACTGCTATTTTTTTTTATTTTGAAGAGTATATAATTAAATCATATTTTCAAACAATATTGCTCATCCGTCTTTGACAAGGTAAAGAATTAGGTACTTTTAATTCTATGTCGGAAACCTTAACTTTACCATTATGAACATAAATGATTCACATATACTTTATCTTCAAGTAGATTCATGGGATGAAAGATCAACCATGACTAATTTTACCTATTCAGTGAAACATCTCGTTTAAATGACATTCTCTCCACGGAAACAAGGACAGTCCAACGTCTGTTACCATTTTTCATTTCTAGTTTTCCCAAACCAATACGTGACTCCACAAGATATCTTCCTCCCTGATTCTCATTCCAAGCTCTGAGAGCCCAAAAGTTCTTACACACTGTTTTTAGAATAATATAGTAAAAGAATCAAAGCAAGGAAGATTTTAACTTCATTTTTTGCAATTTTTATGTCATTACTGGTGTTTACCTTATATCTATTTAGCAGTGATAATATTCAAAAGGGGCATTTTTAATTTTTGTTTGATAAAACATATTTTTAAAGGTAAATATCCATATTTTTTCATTATACTGAAGATTTAGTCCAGTGATAGCTTATTAAATTGCTCAGTTTCTAGTCAACTAAAAATTCAGCTACATTTTCTTTTACAGCATGATTTTGTACAGTTTAGTAGGTGTATATGAACATTTTAATATCTCTGTATACATACACATATCATTAAGCTATATTACAAATAAGATAGTTACAATTTTTAAAGAAAATAAATAATTTATGTTGAAGTAAGTAACTGTTTTACTCGTTTAAATGCCTGCTCTATTTGCTATATTGCTTAATTTTGGCATACTTTTATTTAGAATTATTTGATAATGTGTGCCTAAGCAAATTATTCTTGTTAGGAAAACTTTTTTTGACTATGGGTTTTCATTCACAGTGTTATTCGATTGCTTCCAATGGGCCTATATAGGAAGTAAATTTGATAGTGTAAAGTTTCACCTAATTCCTCAAATTTTTTTCAAAAATGATAATATTTTGAAATATGTTCCATAAGTCATTGGACATTGTGGCAATTGAATTGTAAGTTGTAAGCCAATATAGACATGTGAGATATGGTTATTCTATTACTAGCATCATTATTTTCAATAGCTTACTCAAAAACCTATTTTTCTTATTTCTTAGAACTGAAAAGAGATCTAGCCAAAGATATCACCTCAGACACATCTGGAGATTTTCGGAATGCTTTGCTTTCTCTTGCTAAGGTATAACAAATACTTCAGGAAATGCCTCTGCTCTTGTGAAGAGTAAAATCTTATATTTGAACCCTCTCTAGACATGAGTAACTAACTGCTTTTCTTTGTTTTCTTTTTAATTAATACTATTTTAATTGATAAATCATAATTGTATTTATGGGTGTATTGCGATGTGATATATATGTGTATATGTACAGTGTGCGATTATTAAATCATGCTAAATAGTATACCCATTACCCTGTTTACCTATCTTTTTTATGGTCAAACATTTGAAATTTACTCTCTTAGTTCTTTAGAAGTATATGCTACGTTATTATTGACTATGGTCACCTTGCTACGTGATAGATATCCAAACTTACACTTGCAGTCTAAACTTGGTACTCTGTGACCAATATCTTCCCATTCCCCCGACTCTGGTAACTATTTACTCTCCACTTATCTGAGCTCCTTTTTAAAATTCCACATCTAAGTGAGGTCATGTGTTATTTGTCTTTCTGTGACTGGCTTATTTCACTTAGTGTAGTGTCCCTCATGTTCATCCATGTTGTCACAAAACACAAGATTCCCTTTGATTCTCTTTTCTCAAATAATATTATGTGTCTGAGGTCAAGGGAATTAAGTAAATCATATGATTATTTAAAGCTTATGATAGAATTTTTTTTTCTTTTTTTTTAGGGGGACCGATGTGAGGATTTGGGCGTGAATGAAGACTTGGCTGATACGGATGCCAGGGTAAGCAAGAACTCAGAAAATATTGCTCCAGTCAGTCGTCCTACCTTGCATGGGTCACTTCTTGATGTTCTCTGTGACATCAAAGTTCAGATCTGCTGAGAAGCCAATGCGTCCTTAACATTCCTTCCTTGAATGAGATACAGCTTCCTGGTTCAAGAGTGAAAATGTAGTCTTTAATTTTTCAATGGACCTCAAAGCCAAAGAGAACAATGAGAATTTGATCTGTTTTTTTCCAAGAATTGTTTTATTAAGAACAACCCTAAATGTTCATTTTACCAAGCATAAGGAAGGAAAGAGAAAATTTTAAAGTCAAAATAGAAACAGTAGCAGGGTCCTGTGGCTCTTACCTCTAAACCCAGTGGCTCAGGAGGTTGAGGCAGGAAGATCGCGAATTCAAAGTCAGCCTCAGCAACTTATTGAGGCACTAAACAACTCAGTGAGAGCCTGTCTCTAAATAAAATACACAAAACAAGGGCTGGGGATGTGGTTCAATGGTTGAGTGCCCCTGAATTCAGTCCCCATTATTTCCCACTCCCCCCCAAAAAATTGAAGCAGTGAGTACATCTGACATTCCATTCTTTTAACAGTGATTATGGAATGGTTACAGATGCAAATTTATGTTATAAAAATTTTGCAGTGATATTATAACAATTTAAATTATAGCATCAAACATCATTTAAAACATACTGTGCCTACAGTTCAAAGAGGTTAGCATTATTTATGCAATAATCCATTGGCAATGTTAGAAAAAGCAGAACATTTAGGATCTGGAATTTCCATTTAAAAAGAATAATTATTTGCATTATGCTTTTCTAACACAATGAGTCATTAAGGAAAGAAATTTATTTGTCCACCCACATCAACATACTGTACCAGTACATCATCTTGCAAATAATAGGCACTAATTAACTTTTTGTTTAATTAAATGCATACATAGCAGATCAGTTTGCTTGGAAAGTTCAAAATAACTCTTTATGTCCGTTGAAAGTTTGCTTGTTTAAAGAGAAATTATACAAGCATATAAAAGAACAAGAGTTAGTATTTGAATAATTGCCCATGATAAAAATTATTCTTGTTTGCTTGTGACATTTCTGAAAATGTTTTCCATTTTAAGAAGGGCTCTTAGATATATATTTATAGAGGCTACATGGATTAGTGTGACCCAAGAGGATGATAGTAATTAACATTTCAAAGTTAACAGAACATACTTATGACAATAGGACAGGGGATTATCTATTTCATTTACAAAAGATGAAAATTTGTGGTTTAATAAGGTTAAATTATTTGTCTAAGATTATATAGCCTTTAAATTTCAGAGTCAGCATTTGAATCTTAGAAATTGTAATATCAAAACGCTTGATCTAGCTCATGGTGGAATTATTGATTTACAAGTACCATTTACTGATAATTAATTTGGATAATAGAGTAAAAATCTTTTAAAGAGAGTTACTTGGAGAGGTCATGATATGCAGCATAATCTTAAAGCAATGTAATTCTGCAAACACATGTTCTACAAGCATATTCAGTCTCTAGTGTTTACACAGCACCTTGAGAGACAATGTAGAAGACATGACATAAAAATAGGTCCCTGTCCTTAAGGAATATGCAACCTTTGTGTTGCTTCCTCTGATTGTATTGAGCAGAGAACAACTGTCTAGAAAAGCTTTGGGGAAGTCTGCCATTCTGATGCATATATTTTGGCAGATAGTTAAGTGTGTTTATTTTTTGTTTTTCTTGACAGGCCTTATATGAAGCAGGAGAAAGGAGAAAGGGGACAGATGTGAATGTGTTCAATACCATTCTGACCACAAGAAGCTATCCCCATCTTCGTAGAGGTAACAAGAAAAATATTTTTCTGGGACCTGTTTATGGAAGATGGAATTTTCTTTACTGGGGACATACAGAGCAGGGAAAGAGAGAGGTCTTATTCTAGTGGCCTCCTATGTCATGCCGGTACTATGCTCCTGACTCACTATTGCTATTTTCCCATTTGTACAGCCACCACTTCATAGTATTGAAAATACTTTTTGTGTCTTTGGCATGTGGAACATTATTTATTTTCACTGTTTCTATTCTCCCAAAGGATTTGGATTAGATATGACAAAAAATACCCACGTAATGGAACAGCAACACAAAACAAATTACTCAGGGTAAATGAAGAAAAAATTATATAAGTATTCCAGAAAACAAAGGTTAAAACAAAACTAAACAGAGCTCAAAAAGCCTTCTGGCCTTTGAGCACAAGATTTAGCTCTGAGCTCCTCTGGAAGCCAAGATAAGGGTAATACCATGATGTCTACCTAAAGTTTATTACACACTGATTTCTAATGCCAAACAAGAGAAGATCACCTTGAAGATCCTCATATAGGGGAAGATCCATTTGCTTTGACACATAATATCCTATAGTAAGTGTTATGGTTGCAATCACATGCCATTTCCAGTAACTGTTAACACTTGAAAACTTCTCTCCAAAATATACAAGAACATCAAATGGCCACATGAATACATTCTCAGAAGGAGATGAAATATTCATATTGTGCTGATTTGCATAAATAGTTTCAAAAGTGTGGCTGGAGTTTAGCTATCCCTAGAAGTTCCTCAAGTCAGTTACCCTGATTTTGATGAAGGTTTTTAAAGAAAAAGATGATTTGTATATACTTTAATTTAAATTTAATGTTCAGTGTTTCAGAAATACACCAAGTACAGTCAACATGACATGAACAAAGCTCTGGACCTGGAGCTGAAGGGTGACATTGAGAAATGCCTTACAGCCATTGGTATGTAGTCCTGAAATTAGAAAAGCTTTCTACCTAGAAACTATATTTTAATTGTTGCCTTATACTTAAAACAAACAAAACACCGACCTTCAGAGATGGTACATCCATATTTCAGATAGAGGCTACATGTAGGATTGGCAAAGAAGTATGAAGATCTTCTTAATAGCAACAGATATTATTTCCCTTTTCAAAAATATGGGGTAGAATGTACTTATTGAATACCTATTTATGCCAAGCTGGACACCAAGATGGACACACCACTGAGGCAGTTCAGAATGGTCATCAAGGACATGGGATTTGGAATTAGATAAGTATATATACAAATCCTGTTCTACCACTTGTTAGTTGTATGTTCTTGGGCAAGCCTAGGAGAATCTGATTTAGCAGTTCAGAGTTAGCTTCTGAAAATCTGAACTTTCTAAAGATCTCCTAGATTATTGAGATGACCATCAGAGTTAAGGCATCTATGTTCTCAAGTGGTGCTGCTCAAATATTACCTTGCTTATTGTCGAATCCCCTGGGAATCTTGTTAACATGCAGATCCTGATTCAGTAGGTCTGGGTTCTGCATTTCTAACAAGCCTCTGGTAGATACCAAAGCTGTAGGTCCATGGACTTCTCTTGGAATAGCAAGGTAAAGAAAACTCTATAAACAGACCTGTGCTAATATTTTGTTTGAGCAACTTCCTTATATTTAAAGCTTGTCCTATTGCAGGGTTTTAAAAAATGTCCTTATTACAAATGATTCAAGTACTTACTTGTATGACCTTAAATACATGCTGGATTCCCTGTGGCTACTGAGAGTATATTTGAGATAGAAGTAACTTTTGAAGTTGCCGTTGGGGTGAATTTAACATAATTAGGAAATAGTTGATATTTTAGGGGGAAAGAATACTCAGAACCACCATCTGGAGAGTTACAATATTTTTCTATAAGGCAAATATCTTATATTCAGATGGAGAAAGGACTAGTGGTGAAAGATAGAAACCTCTTGGCAAAACTCTCTATTCCTGTGTCTTTCATATGCATCTTCTGTGGTGAAGATATCAATTAAAACTCCCCTCTCTTGCAGTGAAGTGTGCCACAAGCAAACCATCTTTCTTTGCTGAGAAGCTTCATCTGGCCATGAAGGTACCATCCATTCATATGTTTGCTTAGAGAATAAAAGTATTTGCAGGTAGAATAGAAAACTTAATATTGTTTGAAAATCAGTTACTATTTTCCCATTAAAGATAATCATTGTTCTATGCAATGCAAGAGATAATCTACTACTTTATTAGTAAAAATGTATTAGAATTGGTGCATTTTAAAAACTACATAGCTGTGGTTGTAAAGTCAGCTTGTGATTTATGGCTGACTTGTGACTTGCAAAGCTTGAGACACCAAAGGAAGGGTGATATACCTTTCCTTTTAATGTGTGATTTTAGTAGCCTCCTTCCACTATGGTTGAGAGTTTTATGATCTTCCACTTTCTTTTCATTTGTCTTTTTTATTATGCCATCTTTCATGCTATGAATTAAAAGTGAATTTTTTAAAATGTCATTCCATGATTTCAGAAATAGAAGGTGTTACTAACATGTATTCAAGATGCTTAAACTATATCAGTTCAATTTTACTGTCTAGCATGCACAGTATTATACAGGATACCACCTCTATATTTTTATTTTAAGCTCTCAAATGAATAGTTATGAAGTTATCTTTGTGCTTCCTTTGTACTCCAAAATGAGGTCTTCAGAGAAATACAGTGAGGTATGGTGGGAGTATCTAACCATTCAAATAATACTAAGGAGCCCCTGTGAGATGATAGACACATTAGACATGCCTAGCACGAAATGACTGACATGACTGACATGACAGGTACTGGTATAGGGTACTTAGCACGGTTGCTGCCACTATTCCTACCACTGTCCAGTATGGAATTTATATGGATAATGATGACTACTTGACATTATGGGAGAGTAAAAAGGGATGTGTGCACCAGACTTCAGAAACCACATAGGCTTACTGTCAGCTAACCTAAGACCTGAATCTGAGTAGAAATGAGCCAGGTAAGGACAAGTGTGGAAGAGAAGGGGGATAAGCATACAGATTGTTTAGGAAGAGAAGAAGGGATTCACTTTAAAATCTAGGTTCTTTAATGAGATTTTCTTCTGAATACAAGAAATGCCACAATTTGTTTTGGACAGGGTGCTGGAACCCGTCATAAGACATTGATCAGAGTTATGGTCTCCCGTTCTGAAATCGACATGAATGATATCAAAGCTTACTATCAGAAGATGTATGGAATCTCTCTGTGCCAAGCCATTCTGGTAGGTGGTGCTTTTTGTAATGTCGCCTCCACAAATGAAATTTCTTTTAGGAACATCTTCAAAAGAAGAACTGTCTAAATACATTATTAGGTCTATTCCAAACTTGAAATTTTCTTTTCTGAGGAACAGGAAATTGTTTTACCTATTATTTAAATATTTACTTTCTGGTTTTCCAAACTTCTTTCTTGTATTTACTCTACATTTACATTAACATTTCATCTAGCATTTCTAGGTTTATAGTGTGGCTGGAGCAGATTTCCACATTTCTTTGAATAGAAGCCTTCAAATATCATTGTAATAACTTATTTTATTTTTTAAATGACAAAAAACAAGAAATGACTCACTGTATCCATAAATTTCATATATAAGATTAATTCAGTATATCAAGGTGAACACTTCATCAATAAACTTTCAGTGGCAAAATCTACTCACTAGTACTAAAGAAAGTGCATTTTTCAACCTAGATCACAAAAATGTTTGGTTGATCTTGCATAAATATTCTAAAATATTTCAGAATTTTGACAGCATAGAAATCATGATTTATTTTGCAATTAAGATCTGTCAGAAGGTAAAAGGCTTATTGTTAAAAATATTTTGTTAATTTTATCATGTGAAAAATGTTTAAAATATGTTAAAGTTATCTCATTTGGATGTTGAATTATAAGACAGAAAGAAAAGTCAAGGATTTTGAACATATTGAAAGATAGATTTATGTTTTAGTCAGTTTTTTGCTGCTGTGACTACAAGACCCAACCAGAACAACTTTAGAGGAGAAAACGTTTATTTGGGGGCTCATGGTTTCAGAGGTCTCAATCCACAGACAGCAGGCTCCATTCCTCTGGGCTCAAGGTGAGGCAGAACATCATGGCGGAAGAGTGTAGTGGAAGGAAATAGCACATATGATGACTAAGCAACAAAGAGAGAAATTCCACTGCCAGATACAGATATCTACCCCAAAGCCAAATCTCCAATGCCCACCTCCTCCAGCCACATCCTATCTCTTCAATTACCACTCAGTTAATCCCTATCATGGGATTAATTCACTGATTGGATTAAGACTCTCACAACCCAATCTTTACCTCTGAACCTTCTTGCATTGTCTCACACAGGAGCTTTTGGGGGATAGCTCACATGCAAATCATAACAATAACTATTTAAATTACATCATTATTTGTATTCAATAACTAAAATCTACCAATAAAAAATGAGAATATTACAGGCATGTAACTTTTTCTGGTGAATGAATCATGTTATTTTTCTCATATATATGAGGTTATATTTGTAGTACTTTATTCGATTCTGTATGATATATTTTACTTTCAGATAATAATGGTTGTAACATTATTTGGGAAGTTTGTAGTCTGAATCTTGAAAGCTCTTGCTTTTTGTACAATAATCCACACTTTTCAGTTTTCAACTGAATGTATTATTTAATTATATGAAAAGTATTTTGATTTTTAGATCCCAGATAACTGATGTACTGCAATATATAATATAGCTAAGTCTATAAATGTTAGTTTTCTACAATTAAAAAAATATTGTTTAAAATATATTGCATAGCACTAAGTGTACATTATTTTTGAATCAACAGGATGAAACCAAGGGAGATTATGAAAAAATCCTGGTGGCCCTTTGTGGAGGAAACTAAACATTCTGTTGACATTCTCAATCATTCTCATCAGAAGACTGCTTAATTGTAGCTTTTCATTCTGTAACATAGGGTTAACTAGGAAGATTTGTTCAGTGGAATTTCAGTCTAGATACCTGCTTTAGGAAATATGTAGCCTATAAGTCATTTTTATATCACAACTCTGTAGAGCAGAAATAAACTTTTTTTTAAAAAATGTTTACCTTAAATCTTAAAAACCCATAAACAAATTGTTCTGGTAACTACCTGAGAAAGGTATAAGTAGTTGAAAATAAAGTGTTACAAGACAATTGGTGTATCATTGGATCTTCTATTCTGATTTTATTTTATGTGTAATCCAGAGATTTAATTTAGTACCAAGGAGCTGGGGCCTGAATGCTAATTCACAATTATTTAATGAAATCAATTTTACATGGTAAACTGAAGAAACTATTTGAAAATTAACTCCTTAACATTTTGTATCTGAGTACAGATTAACAAGAGTGTCTGGATTTCCATTGCACTAACATTATAATTGGACATCTGCAATATTTCACAGAGCAATATAAAAATGAAATGGCAACACCAATAAAAATACCTGACATTTGTTTTTGGGCAATTGTGTGTTGAATTTTCCTAAAAATTGTCAAACTTTTCCAGAGCGGTAATGGCATCTTACTTTGCCATCATAAATGGAGCTGTGGTTCAGTTTTTCCACATCCTTGCTAGAATTTGTCATCACTATCCTTGTTTATTTTCTGTTTTTATCCTAACTTATTTTTTACTGATGACTTTTGAGAATTCTTTGCATATTCTACATAATAGTCCTTTGTCAGGTTTTCTGTTTGTAATATTTTGTCTCAGTGAGTAGCTTTATTTTCATTTTCTTTTTTCTTTTTCTTTTTTAGCAACTTTTAAAAAAATTGTTCTTTTTAGAGTCAATTTTGACATATTTTTCAAAACATGGCCTTTTGGAACAAAAGTTTAACATTTTAATAAAATCCAATTTATTGATTTTTCTTTTGATAAATTTTACTTTTAATATCATGTTTACAAACTCTTCACCTAATCTGAAGCCCCGAAAGCTTTTCTCCTGAACCAAGGTCCATTTCACCAAAGTCGTGGGAAAAAAGGACATGTGTGAGAAATGAATGAAACTCAGTAAAAATTTACTTCAGATGCCAGGTCTTTGACAGGAGACTATTTTAATCACAAGTATCCAAAAGTAACAGAAGTAAATATATATCCTCTTTTTCTTACAAATACTGTGATTCTTTTCTTTTCCCCTGCCTGTCCCCCTTCCTTTCTTCCTTCCTGCTTTGCTTGCTTCTTACTTTTCATGGTAAATCTAGTGAACAAAGCAATGAAAGGCAATTTTTCATTAGTTGCCAATATTTTTTGTGATAACATATGCCCTTTTAATAATCAAATTAAAGGAAACATAGTTGAGAGATGCAAATATCAACTATAAGAAATAAACATTTTTGTTAAGATTTAAGAGAAGAGGATAAATAAAAATTCATATTACACAATAAAATATTACAATTAAAGATCATTCTAAGAAAGAAGGTTTCCCTTTGGATATTAAGATATTAAGATATTTCTCCTGGTAAACTGTGGTGCAGGTAAAGTTCTAACAGTACCCTGTACGTAATGATTAAACTTGGGGAAAACTTGCCATCCCTTCTATTTGACTTTCTAGTTAAACGAATGCTTCAGATCTGTGTTGGGCTCTTAATTCTTCCAAATAGTCCTTGGTTAAGTCTTCCTCCTGTGTTTTCCATGATCTTGTGCTATAATTTCCTAATCAACTGTCCTTGTTTTTCTCCAGATTTCACAAGGGTAGGAACCATGCTTATTTGATTCCACTTCTAGTTTGTAGTACCTAATGCAGTCTTGGCAAATAATATAAAAATTTAAATATATGAATGTACAAACACATTAAGCAGGTAGTCAGTATTTTGCATTTTGGCATAAGCACTATTACTTTTTTTTTGGCCTGATACATGAATTTTTTTAAGTTAACACTCATGCGCGCACACACACACACACACACAAACACAATACTTGTTGGTTTTGACGTAGAAAAGTAGAAACTACTGTCAATTATTAACCTCTCAAATAAAATAGCAATCATATTTGCAAAAGTCTAGAAGCAGTACAAGAGAAAATATTTCATGCTGTAAAATCTTCCCCATGTACTACTTATCAGTCCTTCATTCCATTTTACTCTCAGGATGCACTTGCTTCATGTCTTATGTGTCTAAAATGGTCCCACAAGCTACTTGCTTATATATTAATTTTATCTATCCTCATTTGTATGCTTTTTCTTATTATTAAATAATAAAGCAAATACCCACATATGACATCCTTCTGTTCTTTGTACCCTGTGATACTTCAGGTAACACCTTTGCCATTGAAGTTTCCAGGTCAATTCTTCCAAGCACCTTCTTTTTTTTTAACTCCCTTCTTCCTTTATCTCATTGTTCCTTGATGCCTGGTATAGAATGAACAGTGATAGTTTCTAGGAACATTTCAGAAAAGATTGTGGTCCTTCATAGGTAACAGAAAAGATGTCCAATAAAGGTGAAATAAGTGGGAATTTTATCCCCACTTGCTCTCCCCACTCCACCAAATATAGGAAAAGACTGCTGCTTGCCTTAGGTCAGGATTGAGTGGCAGCAAGGAATGCTCTGCTCTTTTGGTATTTCCCATTTGGTGGTTATCTCATTGTTTTAAAGTGGCAGCCAGAGCTCCAGGAAGAAAAAAGAGAATAAAAAGGAAAGTAAGGAAAGGTGGAGTCAGTTGCATATTTTCTCTTTTATTCTTTCCCCTTACAGAAAACTTTCTCCCATCCCCACCCCAGCAGACTGTGTTTTAAGAATCACTGATCAGATTGGAAAGAGGATGGAATAAGTGGTCTAAGCCAGTGGTCTTCAATCAGGGCCAGCTTTGGCCCCCAGAAGACAGGATGATGTCAGGGAACATTGGGAAGCTACTACAAATGCGGGATGTTGTAACTGGCACTTAGTGGGTAGAAGCAAAGGATGCCTGTGGATGTCCTACAACCTGCAGGACAGCATCCCCAACAAACAATTAACAAACAATTATCTTGTCCAGATTGTCAATAAAGTTGAGGTTATAAAACTCTAATACATTGGGCACAATGTATCCTGAACAAAATATTGGGGAGATCATTGGGTAACTAGTGATTTTTACCTTCCTACATCTAGAGAGTCTCACCAAATATTCAAGACATGCTCATGCTCAGAGTCCACACCAGGGAGAATGTTAGAAAACATTCTAATCTTAATTTTCAGTTGATTGGTATTTTTTTAATCAGGAAAAAATGAAAAATTTGAAATGGATTCTAGTAACTATGTAGCCCAGCCACTTTATCCACACAGGACTTCATTGTAAAGGGAACTAGTATTTATTTTACATAATCATGGGATAAACACTAGGATTATGTTTAGATTAGTTAGAAACACAAGAGTTCTTTCTAATGTGAATCATTGACTTTTTCAGGGCTCATTACTATTCCTGTAGTTGTTTCCCCCCTCCCCCGATATCATCAGTCTCTGAGACGGTGTCTACAATAATAAAAGGAAGACCAAGGATTTTAACAGTTTCATGAAATTCTTATTAAAAATCAAGGCATATAACACTCTTGTCCATTTTATTATGGGATATTCAACAAGGGAAAATCAAGCAAAGTAGTTGTTACTGTCTTGAGGAGAGGTCTAAAACTTACAAAATATTTCCAATTATTCTTCATGTTAATTACAGGATATTATTTATTTTTATTGACTTATCCCCATACCTGGATCCCTTTTTTTCTCCACTCTCATAGGCAATCGATGATTAGCATGCATTTAATGTTTATCTCTAAAAGATATTTTTGTACACATTCTTTAATTTTATATTTTTCATCAAAATTGAATTCAAAGTAAATTGCCTTTATATCAACAAGAATGAGGTTGAACTTCAAGATACTACTTTGGTCTAGGATTTCATTTTTGTATGTGGGGTGGGTAGACACTGGGGATTGAACCCAGAGACACTTTACCACTGAGTTACAACCCAAACCCTTCGTATTTTTTTATTCTAAGACAGAGTTTCACTAAGTTACATTGGGCCTCCCTAAGTTGATGAGACTGGCCTCAAACGTGCAATCCTCCTGCCTCAGCCTCCCTATCCACTGGGATTGCAGGTGTGCCTGGCAAATACTTCTATTTTTAATGGATAAATTTAGGAGATATGTGCCCTTACCTTCAGAATTGCATTTTGATTTTTTATACTTCACATTTCTTTCCATTAACTAATAACCATAATTGCAAAACAATAAGTACAAAATGATGACCTTATCAAAAAGTAAATCTGATCATCATTACTACTACCTTCCTTCATCTCTCTCTCTCTCTCTCTCACACACACACACACACACACACACAGATTTTATGCTGCTTTGAAGGCTTCCAATTGCTTTTAGGAAAAAGACAACCTTCTTCTGGAGGCAAATAAGGTGCGACACGATGACCTGGTTCTCACCCAGCTCCCCATCTTGTTGGGGCAGCGTGTTCTCTGGCATTTTCAGTACTTCCCCTACGTGGGCATTCTACAATCTCTACTTCCTCAAATGCTCATGCTTTCTACTTTGTCAGCTGACACATTATCTGATCTCCTCTCTCTCTTGTCAACTTCACTAATCCTAGAGGTATCAGCTCAAGGACCTCCATAGACATTTTTAGCACTTAAACCTCTGTATTACAGCATATGCCAGAGTTGCAATTTTATGTTAACATTTCTTCAACATAATTACTTCTTAGTGCAGAAGATTGTTTTCGTGAACAAGGCTTAAGAATAATTATGATTTTTTTTTTTTGCAATCTTCATGAAACATTGCTAGCCAAGAAGAAGGAAAAGAAAAGACATTTGTGAATATTTTTAAAGGCTTTTTCTGATACAAGAGCAGAGTGGTGCAGAGGATAGTGACCTGGGAACCAAAGAGATCTGAATTCTAATCAAGCTTCCACCTCTTGTTTGTTAAGTGGCCCCAAAGGTAACAATTGCCTTTTCTGAGTTACAGGTTTCTATTAGTAAAATATTGCTATCCCCACCTGCTCTTCAGAGTTGCCACAAGGATTATATACAATGAAGTTAAAGTAATTGACAGTAAGAAAAAATTGGAGGAATAGCTAATATCAAGTCAATTGAGAGAAAGTAAAAAAAATTCAAATAGTAACATAATTATTAATGATAGCCAAACAGAATCAATTTTTATTTTTCATACACCTTTGCTGATATAGATGGTAGAGATCTTATGGTGATTAAATTTGGATTAAGCTAATTCTCAGCTCCAAACTGAAATGACTTTGAATGATTGAATGATCATATGTTGTTCAAGGTCTCAGACCCAGGAAACAGATTTAGGTGCAGATTCAGTAGACTTGCTTCATTCAGAGGTGGCAACAGCCTCCAGCCTCCAGCCTCAGCCTCAATTCCCTGCCAGTTCCACTTAGCCCCTGGAGTCTTTTTCATAGGTCCTTTTTATATGTAGGTCAAACAAAGAAGTCACACTGCCAACAGGTTATTACATAAGTGGGGAGCATGCTCATAAGTAAATATTATGACCTCACTGAATCAGAGTGTTTCTGGTCTTGACTACACACTAACCACAATATAGCGAATTTAAGGCCTTGGCTACAAACTAAAAACAACAAAACAATAAACAGCCCGCCAGAAGCCTCAGCAAGGGAGCTGATCTATAGCCATTTTGGGCCTGCCCCAACATAATATAAGAAGGCTTATAATGAATTTTTGCACCTGCTATAGCTGAACCAGAAATACAGGAATGGAAAAAGCTGTTAGTATCCAGAAAACCAAAATGCAGTCATGTGGAAAATAATCCTTTTTCCTTAATTTCAACTATAATGCTTGGAGATGCTGACTCAATAGCCAAAGGGACCCACCTTCCAAATCCTTTTTGTGCCTTTGACATGTAAAAAGCTGCTTCTTGAAATTATTATCACTCTTTACTTTCTGACTCTGAAAATGGGCTCAGAGGAGGTCAGTGTCTTCACAGCCATAACTCAGAATTAGGCTGCTTGATTCAAATCCCAGCCCCGCCACTCACTGGTAGTTGGGCTCAACCAAGTTTCTCACCCTCTCTGAGCCTAGGTTTGCCCATCAGTGAAATGAGGATACTGATGATCATGATGGAAACTGAACACGATCATCAACATTCAGCACACAGAAAACACTCAGTACATATTAATACTTAGTAGCTACTGCCACTAGGAGGGTCTCATAATACATTTCTAATGAAGAAAACTTCCTTTAATATGATAATTCATCATGATATGTCCCATAATATTGGGGACATTGAACCATTTCAAGTTGCTACAAAAATAAATGTAGTGAGATTTATCATGTAGTAAACTAGGCAGTGAGTTATATTCTTTATATTCTTATCTCACTGAAGATTATTAAATAGCGTCAGCCTTTTAAGTAGTGGATAGCTTGTTCATAGACTGTCCTTTTCTATATTAATATAAAACTATAAAAGCATCCAATGTAGGAGCATGGAAAACGAAAAGGAGCAGGATTGGAATTCAGAATATTAAATACAGGAGAAAAGAATAGAAATGAAAATGCTTTGAAAACATCTGCATATGAGAAAGGGCAGAGGTGTTACTCTTGCTGCTCCTGTTTAATCCGGAACCATTGTCACAGGTGAGACAGGTGAATCAGTCTGGCATCAATCAGAAAGATGCCAAACAGGCCTGGAAATCCCAAGGAGGCAGAAGAGGAGAACTGGCAGATGCACTAACAACCATGACAGCAGTGTGGGCAGCTGGAGAAAGGGGTAAAGGCCTGGAGTGGTCGGAGCTCTGTGATGAGCCTGCATCTTCCCCATCACAGACAGAACTGCAGGTCATGGAGGAGCTTTTTGACTTTCTGCATGAAAGGGACCAGTGTGTCCATAACTTCTTTACCAACTTGAATAAGTGGTCAGACTCATTCTCCTTAACCTTTATGACCTGGACACCAACACATTTCCTTCTGATTTTGAATAACCATTTGTTTCTAATTTGTGTAACTATAATGGATTTTAGTTTAGGGAAAGTGGATTTTATATAATTAGCAGTGATACCAGCTTTAGAAAGAACTGTGATCCGAAAAAATTAAAAATTGCACATTTTTTTTTTCTTTAGGCCCAAGCAGAGGAGTCCACAGAAACTCAGGCTCAGTCCCAAGTTGAGTCATCAACCAATCAAACAACTCATCTGGAAAAAATACTGATTTTGGCCAGTCTAGTGGAAATATGGAAATAAATGGTTAGGCTCTTCTTCTAATTGGAAACTATTATTGTGGTTCCATTTTCATGGAGAATGTGACCACTGGAAAGTTTGTGTTGGCAGAATGCAAACCATCTATTACTTTCAGATGTCTTAACTTTTATATTTTATTTATTTTTCCCCAGCTTTAAAAATTGCTTTAATAAGCACACAAGCACAGATGTTTCTTCAAAATTCTGATTTCATTTTCAGTTTTTATATTTTAAATATCTTTATCCTGGTTTTAGCATCTGCATGTCTTCCTTCTAGTCTCCACGTTTAGCTTCCTACCTAAGTCTTTCTAAGTCTAATACTATGGAATAAAAATATCAAAGTACCCAAAAACATACTTTCATAGTCATAGAAAAACCATCTTTTATGTGTATTTTAAATGAAGGAAAGAAAGAGAGAGGGTGAGAGAAAGAGAGAGGGAGGGAGGAAGAAACAAATTATTGGCTTTTCTGTAATGACCTCACATCATATTTTGAAAGGACAAGAGAATAAAGTTAAGCATATCTACCTAACTTGCAGGGCCGGAGTGAAATGAACCGGTGAGGCTTCTTATTCAGAAATTCTTAAGAATTTCAAGATGGTGGAGCCCATCAATAACCAAAATTGGGCTCTTTTGGTCATGCAGCCCTGTACAAGTGCACAGGCCATATGCCTTGGGAACCAGCCCTGAATTTAGCATCTTTTTTGTCTGAAAATAACTTACTTTTCAAGAACCCATACTTGAAAGCTGAAGGAGGGGAGAAGTTAACTTTTCAGCATCTGCTGTGACTCTTCATTGGATCTGGCAATTTACTTTCAGATACTTCTTATTTGTCTAGGAAAAACAGTGTGGTTTCTCAATTTCTCTTCCTACCTCTTCCGTTGCTGGCGTCAGTCTAAGAATTTTAGGAGTGAGTGTAACTGGGGAAGGGAGTCATCTATATTCTTGAATATAGATGGAGGCTGAGTGTCCTCTGGGCCTTCTGTTTTTGGTGCCTTATCCAGCTCTTATCCATCTGAGGATTGCTTGATATTAGAGACCAAAGTCTATAGTTAGTAAACTTGGGTGGTGAGACTGCCAGTTCTTAAAAGGACTCTCATCAGGGGATTTTAAACGAGAAAGATCACAAAGTTAATTTTCCTTCTAACATGTGGAAACTTTGGATAAAGACCAGATTAACCACAGGCCAAAAACAGGGATATATATTTGCTCTAAAAAAACCCTACAATTTGTGGAACATTTATGACCTAGTCATATATGATAGTTTTTCTAAGATTTTTTTATACTTACAAAAAAGTCATGTTTTTGGTGAGTTTTGTAAAAAATTCTGAGACAAAAAATAAATAAATTAAATAAAACCACTTATACTTAAAAGCTCAAATTTGACTTCTTATCAATTAAACTCTATAGTAAGCCATTTATTAAATGAAGTTTTTGTTTAAAGTGGGTACATTTTGCCCATTGTTTCTTCTTAATTTTCTGTTTTGTTTTGATGTTCTCAGTGGAAAAATGACACTAATGGGACCCATTATTGTTTAGTTAAATTTAAAATCTTAATTTTTATTAGTTCTTCCTTACCTTCTTTAAAAGATGCAAGAATTTTCCATCGTAAAAAAATAAAAACAAAGTGTCTGACCATGGCTTCTGGCCACCTAAGCTGAAGATAGCATTACCTACTTCTATTAGGTAATGGGTGAATCATCAGGGGCCAGTTAGTGAAAAATGACACCAATATAGATCCATGAGGAGGAAATTCTAATCCACTGAGGAATTCACTAAGTGGTGCTACTCCTGCGATTCCTCCTGGGAGGTGAATTTGTTCACGTGAGTTCTGATCAGAGAGCACACATGGTACTGTTTAGAGTGCAAAAACAACCATGCACATGTCTTATCAAAACACTCACATTTAGTAGCAAAGAACACTCTAATCCTTCCACAATAGAATGCAGATAAAATGGAGGAACTGTGTTTTATATACTCTTTTCTTAAATGCATTTAATATATAATTGTTACGTGAGAATCATTGTTTACCATCCTAATATTGTTTTATGTTAGTCAATTATTCCACAAAAATGAGGAAAATGCTAAAATTAAGAATACTAAAATCGTAAATGAAGAAATTCCCCTACTTGTACTTGTTGGAGGAACTTCATGTTTTCTGACACAAAGCGCAAAATTGAACTGTGACATTTTAGGCATGTTTCTTATGTTGTGGAGAGTGGTGGAGGGTCCACCTGGGTGGAAACAGTAATACCATTAGGAGATTTTAATTGTTAAGCTTTCCCCAAGAGAATCTACTTTTTAAACACTAGTAAGGAGTTGGCATATTTTTTCAGGCATGTATTAGCTATAGAATTTGGAAACGTGGCTTTCATATTGATTTGAAATGTACAATTTTGTAATTTATTTCAAAATGATCACTTACAGTGGAAGATTTTGCCCCTGGTTTTATCCAACTTTTGATCTTTTGCACCATCTAGTGGCAACATTTTGAACTTCCTCTTCCACACATACATTATAAAGAACCATAGAGTAAAATGTTAAAAAATCTAGAAAATATGTTCTGTATCTGTATAGGATTTACAATCTAGCCAAGGAAAAATTAACCATACCCACTGAAAAGTGTGAAAAAATATTTTAAGATAATGTGAAAGAACAAAACTTCTCAACAACGGGAAAACTATACATATACTAAGGAAACAGAATAGAAAGGAACTAAGGAACAGATTTTACACATTTATTATTTTATTTGTAATAAAGCAGTAGAAAGCAAACATCCACTGTTCATTTGTTTTTTTGTTGTTGTTGTTGTTGTTTTGTTTTTTCAGTGCTGGGGATTGGACCCAGGGCCTTGTGCTTTTGAGGCAAGCACTCTACTAACAGCTATATGCCCAGCCCCTGAACACAGGTACTTTTTTTTTTTTTTTTTTTTTTTTTTTCATCCTGGGGATTGAACCCAGGGCCTTGTGCTTGACAGGGAAGCACTCTAAGAACTGAGCTATAACCCCAGCTCCATAATTCAGTTTTACATTGTTTAATGGAGCATAGATTTTTAGAAATTACAGACATTGTTTTTGTCCCCCTTCTCATCCATAGCTCCTAAAGTACACCTTGGTGACAACTTACACTATTTTACTCCTGTTTACTCCTCACTCTTATGCTAAAATGACCTTGGAAACCATCTGTGACCTTATCAATCAAAATGACCACTTTTAGTCACTATTTCTCTTTGCTACATTCAACAGCTCTCTTGCATTTTCTTCTTCCATGAGTTCAGTCCTCTGGTTCTCTCCTCTCTTCCCTTCCTCTGTCCCTCCTCCGTCCCCACAGTTTCTGTGTCCTTTGACTGCTTTCTTAAGTGTTTTTGCTATGACCCAAGGTGGTCTGTTCGGCTAACTGATGGTCACATGACATCGTCTCCATGCTTGGTTTTATCTTCCATTGCATTTGGATGCCCTTCAAATCTAAAGTGTGAACATTGACTTTTCATGGCCCACCTCTTTGCACATCCAGTGACCTCTCAAACCCTTGGATGATCTGGCTAACTAAAAGTTCTCCGTTCCACCCTTTCTACTTGAAAATGAATTTAAGACCTGTTGAAGAAGAGAATAAGTCTGTGAGAGATAGCTAAAGTCTGGCCACCACTTACCAGGATCTTTGCATTAGCAGCAAAGAGAAATGCAGGGATCCCAATCACTATCAATAATTACTTCTAAGGATAGAAAAGATAAAGGAAAAAAGAAAAGAAAAGAAAAGGGTGCTTACTGGGAATGTTTACTAGCAGAAGCACTCCTCTGGATTTTATAAGCCAAAAGAATCAGTAAGAACTAATAACTCCATTTAGAATTCAGTACGGTGAAAACAAAAGTTTAGCAGTAAACATCCCCAAACTAGTATGGATGAGTCTTGCTTTTAAAGTCTTGCTTCTTATCTCCTGGTGCTATGCCAATAGACTGTTGGATTTATGACAGAGTGTCTAAAGTCAGTTCACACACAAATGAGAAATTTTCAAGTACTTAAGACCATTAGCATTGATTGAGGGTGTGTATCTGACACAGCAAGAGAAGTAAAAAGAGATCCTTGAAAATAAAAACATAAGTGGAAAAAAGCATTCATTGAAGGCACATGAAAGCCAATAACTACTCAATCACCTCTTTCTAGGGAGCTTTAAAATTAAAATCCACCTTAAATTCTAAGTATCTTTTTAATATTGTGAACATTTACATTGTGAACATTGTGTGTGAAGGAAAAAGAAAACATATTTTTACTTTCTCTGTTCTGTTTTTTTGGACAAAAAATTGCCAACGAATCCTAATTCATTCTTCTTTTTTAATATTGCCTGAGAAATTACAATGCTCCACAGATTAATGTATTTGAAAAACTTACATTCTCCTTCTTTAGACAGCTTAACTCAGTATTTCTTACTAGAAACAGATACATTTATTTCTTGGTTTATTAACTTTACAAAGTATATGTTAACATCCTATTATAAAAGATGAAGTTAATATCTTTCCTACTCAATCTCCCTGGTCCTACCTACTTTTCCAACTGTTACAACTGTTATTAATTATATCATTATTTTGAGTTTTTCAAATTATTATATTTACATATTTAAATGTTGGCTCAGTTTGGGAATGTTTTTTGGCTCCTGATGAAAGAAAACCTGATTATTGTTATGATGGCTTAAACGAGTAAGAATTTATTTCCTGCTCATAATAAGAAATCTAGAGGGTATGGTTATAGGGTTGACCAAGGCTTAATATCAGTCATGAATAAAAATACTCTAAAAATTGAAGCTTTGCCTGAGCTTAGGTGGATTCTTAGAGCTCTGTTAAAAGTACTTTAATCTTTGATAACTCATTAGTGAATTGCTGTTATTAAATTCTAGTTTCTTGAAATTCTTTTAGAGCTTATGATAATGGAAATTCAATTTTTAATTGGCAATAATTTATTAATATATCTTCTCTATTAAAATGCAGGTACTATTTCTTTCTTTTTTCTTTTTTTTTTTGCAGGTACTATTTCTTAAAACGAAATCCCCAAAACATAATGTATAAACATTGTTGAATGAATATACCGAACATCCATATTCCTTGTCCTGAGGCCAGATAGCTTTGTCAACCTAAGAAATATTGATTTTTCACTTAACATATTCAAAAATATTTATTTAACAGATATTATACAATAGAAACTGTGTTTGGGGGTCAGGAAATCCAAATATTTCTTAAGTAATACTATCTTCATGTTTTTTCTATAATGTCCATGTCCAAAGATGGACAGTTTGCATTAGACAATGTGACTGTCCTTAATAAAACCTAATTAGTATAATGAGAAATACTGTTTTCATTTACTGAGGAATTTTAGTATGGCATGAAATTAAAATATTCATTTTAACATTTTATTTAATTTGTAAGCATTAGAGTACAGAAAGTAAGTGAAAACATTGACTATATTAAAAACTATGAATCTCTTTTTTCAAAGAACATCTTTAAAGCTTTAACAACACTTCAAGAAAATAAATGAAATTTTATCATTCAGGTTAAGGGTTGTTTTCAATCAGGATTCAATCCATTTCCTTTATTCATCATTGTTTAAAATATCCCCACATTTATAAAGTTTACTGTTTGTTTCATATCAGTTTACTGTTTGTTTCATATCAGTATCAGGGATAGTGAACTTTGAGCACCAGAGAATTAAAATTTTGAAAAGGAATAATATTTCCAATATTTTAGATTACTTAAAATTAGAAAAAAATAGTTATGTTTGAGATTTTTTAAAGGGACCAAAAATATATTAAAACCCCACAACCATTTCTTTAAATGTGTGCATACACAGATCATTATTAGGTACAGAGAAGTGTAGAAAAATCCTCATAATTTAAAACATAGGTAAGGATGCATAATTAAAGAGATTGACCATATCTGCAAGTAAGTAAGATATTAGCTCCGAAGACCTAGCTGAGGAGCCTGGCTCCAAGAAGGGTGCAGTTCACAAAGTATGATTGCAGTATTTCATCTGAGGAAGTGAAAGCCTAATCTTTTCAGAATATAAAAATACTAAGAGTAATGTAAACAGAGAGACTATAAAGTGTGAGAATAAAAGGCAAGAAAACTAAAAAAGTGGGGTCAAAAACAGCTCAGATAAGCAGGACCCCAGATTTCGAGGACACAGTTGCTTCACACCTGGGTGTGCTCAAACATGAGACAACAACATTTTGGTCAGCAGGTAGTCAGCTAACTATGCAACAACAAAATCACCTAACAGCACATTTCTCCATCATTAAGGACCACATGACTGTATGTATGAACAATTCGATTCATATCTGCTACCTTATTTAAAAGTTCTATTTTCTGTCTAATTAGAATATACCTTTTATTTCATAATTTGTAATTATTTCGTTAACCTGATCATGCTGTATTTCTTTCTAGAATGTAAATTCCTCAAAAATATATATCTGATATGATCCCTCTTACATCCTGATTTCATAGTATGCGTTCAAAAATATGTCCTGAATTAATATGTTGAAAAGTTTACTCAATCATAATGTCCTTGTTTGCTTATTTGTATAAATAGGTAATAAGAATAAGGTTAAAGTGATTAAACGAGATAATCTCAGTAAGGTACAAGTATACAAATATTTATATTTTTCTATTTGTTCCTGTTACTCTTGTTTTTTCAATTGATGTTATTGGTGTTACTATTATTAAGAGAAGAAAGCCAAGGAAGGGTACTTGGAGGGAGGATAGAAGGGAAAAAAAAAGAGAGAAGAGGGAAAGAATAAAAAAAGAGAAAGGAAAGAAAAGAGACAGAAAAAATGAAAGGAAAAGAGGAAGAGGAGAGAGAATTAGTGAGAGAAGCAGGGAGGGAAGAAAATGATAGAAGAGTCATTGGACTTTGACATAAGCTGGATTAAGGGTTTATCAAAGTTCCAAATGCAGTCAGCATTTGAATTGAAAGAACCTTTGGACAGCACATTCCAGAATTACAGTCTCAGAAAATATTTCACACATACTTTCAATTTTGCATTGATCAATCAGCATTCTGGAGTCCCTTTGGAAAGAACAGATTTCCAAGGCATACCAACAAAGCTGGGCTTCAGGTACTCAAAATACAAGAACAAGGATCTGTGGAGCTAGTGAACAGCTTCACTTGGGTTCTCTCTGATGAGTATGTATTTACACCACATAAATAGATTTACTACAAGCAGAATAATTGGATATGAGTTGGAACATCAGATAAAATAATCTTTCATTTGCATTAACAAATAAAAAATAAAATAAAATCAAGAACATTTGTAAAAGACATTCAATTCCTGGTTTCCTACTGTGAGAGCCTCTTGATTGAGTTTCCAAAAAAGTTAGGAAGAAGAAAAAAGTCAGCATTCTGCTTTAGCCTTCACTTCTTCAACGTAAAAAATACATGTTTTCTTATCTGTGTATAATCCATGATCGTTTCCTTGGGTGTAAAAGCTATGAAATTGATGAAAGATTGTCTTACGGGAATGAGAAATATATTAGGTAATTTACTTCTCAGATCAGGTGAAAGACTTCTTATGTAAACAATTCAATTTGTTATTTTATTACAGTTTCTAACTACCTCCTTCTCAATACCTTGCTAAAAAACAAAACAAAACAAAATTACAGCAAACACTAAAAATTAAGACAAACTGCATCTAGGTATCAGGCCACAGTAGAGGATAAACTTTCTCTGAGCTTAGTGGTATTTTTTTTTTCTTTACGAAGACTGCAGGATAGGTTCTAACATGGTTAAGGGAACATTTATTCTTTTTAGGGCAACATGTATATTTTAAAGGTAAAACTCAAAGTACATTCGGAGACAAATTTTTAACTACCATTTTTCCTCCTCTGGTGGAAAAAGAAGACATAATAGAACGATTGAGGTCAGATCCGCCACTAGATGGAGATGTTGTCATTTATAGAAGAGAGAAATGTCTGCGTTACATTTTTATTTTTTGCCCTCAGAATCGGAGAAATTATGTATGTCCTCTGTGACCCGCTGCACACATTTACTATCACCCACCCTCCCCCCAACACACACATACACACAATGGTGTGCTAGTTTGATAGCCACAAAGCAAAACTAAAAGACAACACACCATCTCATGAGTTAATAATGGATTGGCCACAGCGGAGCTGCAAAATGAATTCAGAGAGAAATATCCAGCTACGAGTCTGACATTGTAATTACAGGAGTGGAGCGCAGGTTTCTCTTGAAGCATCAGTGCGTTTTACATGGGTAGGATAGAGCCATAATCCGATCAGCGGCAACTGCCACAGCAACAGAAGGACCCTAAAAATAGGCCCCCTCTGGTAATCTGTCTGGATTACTAAATTCAGTGACTGCTTGGCAACAAATCAGGGAAATGTTTGCGGAAAAGGATTTAAATATATCATGAAGTTCTATCTGCATCATAGAGAAACTCATAAGGCCCCCAATTCAGAGCTACTGCTTCAGGGCTGCTTCCAAACAACCAAGCTCATTTTGTCACAACATCACCTTTCTGTCCCACCTCTTCCTATGTAGTCATCTTAAATCCATTAGTGGGGGCGGGGGGAAAAAGACTTCAAAGGAGGCCCTCAGACACTGCATTCTGATGCCCACATTTTACACTGTGGATTCCTTATAGGTACCGTTTTATTTGATTAATGATTGTACAGAAATTTACCAGGAAATAATTTGGATTCTTGTAAAAATATTGTTTGAAATAGACGATGGTAAGGTTTTTTTTTTTTTAACTCTGCAAATATGCATGGGACACATTCATACGTGCAAAAACAGGAAGTAGTTTAATATTTTGTTACTGACCACAGAGAAAGATCTTTGTGTTGACTGTCAACCCAGAACTCAGATTCAGATTTTTTAAAAAAAGCAAGGCTAGGACTACTTGTGTAAAAGACAACACACCATATTTCTTGGCATTTATGATTCATTATTTTGTGGGCTTGCACGGTAGTTTTTTAACATGTCAGGAAACTACACACAGATCTTTTTGACATTGTGGCTTCACATTCCCTTTTTGGATTCAGAAAAGGTCCCTTACTCAGTTCTCAGATATTCAGAATGCTTCTGTTTTCCGTCCATGCCTGGGGCTAGTCGCTGTCTCCCCAGTTCCTTAGGACCTCCATTACACTCCCTCAAGATGCTCCAGTTTCCTGCCCCCTGGTTCTGGTCCCCCCTAACCATACTACAGTCTTGCCTTTAAAGCTGTTCACTAGGAAGCTCTTCTAGGAATCAGGGAGTGAAGAGATAACATATGGGAACCTTCAAGCACTGCAGCCCAGGCTTCTCTTCTAAATCCTCTGTCTTTCCCTGAGATTATTGAATGCAAATTCAAGAACATTTTAAAACCTTAATTTAAAAGGAGAAAAAGAGAATAACTGGTTAAAAAAATTAGTGATTATTCTAGAATGTGTTTGTTACATTCTTAAGTCACAGATACCTAAAATATTGCTGATTTTTCAAGTTATAATAGTGATAGCTTTGATGAAAGCCAAAAATGACAACTTAAATGGTTTAAAGTCAATCACATTGATTCAGATGTGTTTGGCAAACACATTCATTTTATTTTTATTTATCTCACCTAAAATTAATAATATGAGAAATTTTAACAAGTAGACCAAGAATTTGCCATTATCTGTTAGATACATGGATATTTTACTTTAAAAATTCTGACATGAGCACACACACATTTTGGTCTTTTAGTTGCCATACTATCTCCTGAGTCAGGTAAGTGACATATGCTAATATTAATTTTCCATAGGATAATAATCTTCAAAATTTATAAGGCACAAGGAACTCTAATCAGTGTCTCAAGTTAGCATTGTGCAAGATGTGTGCATCTGTTTTCAAGTCATAGATTTATGGGGGCTGATAGATTCCTTTTATTAATCGAGATCAGGTATTCTGAGATCACTATTGCTTTTTTTTTTAACAAACTCACCTAGTTTCAGAATCTTATCAATTTTGGGCATTTTGATAATAGCCAGTAAGAGTAATATCAATATTATATTTCTGTGACAATAATGAAAGACAGTCAAACAGGACAAATTATAATCAATCTGTAGCAAACTTTCTTGAACCCTATAATTTTTTAACATATCAAGATACAAATAGCCTTTGACACCATTGTGAATAATAATGTTAATGAAAACTGATGTGCTGCATAGCAAAAAAAAAGTTTATGGATAATAACACTGAAGCACTTGAGCTGTGTTTTCTTGTAAATAATGAATTTATCTGTGTGGCTATTAAACCTTACTCATCTCTAAATATATTCAATGAAATAGCCCTATAACGTAAAACAACAAGCTTCTGAATTCATTATAAAAATAGATTTTTATTGGTATTTGTCTCTGCAACTAGGCAATTAATTTCACATAACATTCTCTTTTATATGATCCAGTGGAATAGAGTTTTCTGGTGAATCTCTAAACGATATTTACTGTTTTATATATTACTATCATTAGTGTCAACAAACATGAAAAATTGTGTTATTGCTTAGGAATATATACTTCACATGTGTTCTTTCCTCCTTTCCTTTTGGTTTCTTGAATAATTAAAAATTGTTTTTCCACAGATACATTAAACATTAAACTCAGTTTTTTTTTTTTTGCTTCATTTTTTTGAATAACATGCATTCTTGTCCAAACAGGTGTTAAATTAAATTAGAAAGATAGAAATAGAGAAATTAGTGAAAATCAAGTTAAAGAATATTAACTTGAGCTGAGCAACCATACACAACAAATTTTTTGTTTTATATAAATAAAATGCACAACTATTAGTGTTAAGCTCAATGAATTTCATAGTTACTTAACATTTTTAAGTGAAAGAACACTGGTAGGATGCTTGTTAATATTTAAGAGCACTGCAAATCCTAACATGTGTCTTTCCTCAGTCCTTGAGTTTTGTGATTTCTCTGTAAGATTAGGGAATTTAGGTTGCATCTCAGTTTTTTAAACACTCCTTTCATTTTTAAATTACTTTATTTTTTTCTTCCTCGCTTTCAAATATTGTATGCCCATTTTCTTTCCTTTTCCATTAACTCAAGTTCTTGCCCAACATCAAGTCTTTGGCGGCTGGCTTAGATCAGTCTACTGAAGCTCCATAGAGATTCCATATGAGAACAAGACCATCAGCCTAGATCTCTTTCAAAGTTTGCATCCCATATTGCCCACAGTCTTTAGAACATTTTGCCAGTTGATTTCACTTCTGTCTACCTACCTATGCTGGAATAAGTTGACCTTCTATCTGAGTGAAGATGTAAGATCGGGCTTTAAACTTCAAAATTAACAAATATCGTTGGGCTCCTTTATGTAAGTAAAGTATTAAGGTAATTTTGTAGAGAACCCAAACAATAAGGCATAATCTTTGCCTTTGGGGTATTTCAGATGCCCTAAGGGTAATAAAAATGGCTCAATTAGAGCAAAAGAAAATATCACAACCCATTAATTATGCAAAGTAGAGTAAGAGCCACATGCAGGTATGTCTTCAAGGAGGTATTGTTATTTAAGATGGGTCTTGAAATATTGGAAATATTTCCAGAGGCAAAATAACCAGGACTACAGAGAAAGAATGCAGTCTATGTGTAGAAATGTCACAAATACATAAATAGTTGCTGGTTGGGTTAGTGGATATGTATGTTGAGGGGTGATTTTGTTTTCAGTTTATTGTTTAGGTTAAGACATTCTAGCAGTGTCATTAAAAAGATAACTGCAAATTGATTTGATTGAGAGTAGAGCTATAGATATTAATCTTATTCTCATACAAGTAAAAATAAAATGCTGTGACAGTGAGATTTCCTAACAGAAAAAGCATAAAGAAAAGTAGGCACAGGACATTGAGGATATTTCATTGAAACAATTTGTCTCAACTCTTGTACCTAAAGGAAATACCTCTAAGTTTATTGAACAGTATCATCCTATACAAAATACTGGTTCTTTATAGATTTACTTACAAGTTGTCTACAACACAGCTACTTCAAGAGGCTGACTTAGAATATTTGCAAGTGGTATCCTCATGATGTATATATCAATAGAAAGAAAATTATCTGGGTCATGTTTTCTCTGTCCCTTTCCTGAAATGCTCTCTGAGTAACTCTTTATCTGATGCCTTTTTGTCTTAACTGAGGAGTAATTTTAAAGTGGTTGATTTGGATAACTTTTCTATGATTTGCAAAATTGAGACTAATCATACTGTCCATTTTTTCACCCAAATGTCCTTTCAAAGTTATTCATAAGATAAATTCATGCTTGAGGCTAGTCAGTGGTAGCATGTTATCCTTTTCATTTTATTGATAATTGTTGATCAGAAAGTAAAAACTATGCACTTCATTGTGCTTTCACTTTTTAATGTGAAAATTCTTGGATTCAGAATCACTTACTGATGGTACTAAGATACTCTGCTTTGGTAACTGGCTATGTCTAAATATTGAACTGATAACTAGCTTTGCTGAAAACAAATAATCCCAAACTTTCTGGCTTACAAGATTTGTTTTTAGCTCATGATTTTGTGGTTTGGTCATTTGGGCTGTGTTTAGCTAGGAAGTTTCTTGTCTTACATGTTGGCTCCCTCCTCCCTCCCTATGACAGTCAGCTAGTGGGACACCTGGAGTTGGCTGGTCCCAGATGGCTTCACTCAAGAGTCTGATGGTTGGCTGAGTTGAGCAATACCAAACCATGTGTCTCCAGCATTTAGCAGACCAGCCTGAGCCTCTTCAGATGGCAGCTGGGTTCCCAAAGTAGCAAAACAGGGCCCCAATGTGCAAGTACTTTTCAAGCCTCTGCTTGTACCACGTTTGTGAATGTCCCCATGAACAAAGTCCATCACAAATCCAGCCTAGATTCAATGGATGGGGAAGGAAACTGGTTCTATCTCTTGAATGGGATTTGTGGCCAGGCTTTTGCAACCTGGCCTCTGCTCTATTTTGATGATTTCAATTTTGTTTCACTTTGTCTTATATTTTGTTTAATCTCTTTCTTTACTTATTTTGATGCAAATTCTGGTAAGTACATAAAGTAAACTCTTGAAGTTTAATAAATAATTGTAATGTGAATGTCTGGTACTGCCGCCCACACTGAGAAATAAACAGGTTAATAAAATCCTATAACTTCCTCAAGTTGCATCCTCATTCCTTGAGGCAGGAAAGACTATCATCCTGACTTCCATTGTAAACCTCTCTTTGCTTTTCTGTATATTTTTACTATGCATACAAGTAATAGCATTTTGTTGGGTCTATAATGTATCTTTTTGGAATGAAGACATACTATGTGTACTTAATTTCTTTAATATTATTCATAATGCTGCATATAGCAATGGTTCTTTGACTTTTCTTACAGTAGAATTTTCCATACACATCACATTCTGATGAACACTGAGTTGTTTCCATGTTTTTATTTTTATGAACTATGTGACTATAAATTCATTATATCTTTTGAGAGATATTTAAAAACTGAAAAATCTAATTAAATGAAACAAACCATCATGTTCATGTTTGGGAGAGTATTATTTTAAAGAGGTCAGTTCCCCCAGATCAATTTATAAATCCAGTGCAATCTCAAGAGAACTTCCATTCTCTCCCAAAACTATCATTAACACTGCTGCCAAATTAATCCACCAAAAATTCTGTTTTTAATCTTGTCATTTCCTGCTTAAAACGTATAAGGATTCCCTACTCTCCAGAGCTATGCTATTTAATACTGATACCACCAGCCTCATGTGGCCACTTAAATTTAAATTTTAATTAATTAAAATTAAGTAAAATTAAAATTCACTTTCTCTGTTGCACTAGTCACATTTCATGTGCTCCATAGTCACTTGTGTCTACACTATTGGACAGTACAGATGTGAAGCATTTACCTCATTACGGAAATCCCACTGGGCAGCACCATGGTCTGATTCAACCTAATGACTCAAAATTCCTCGACAGTTTGAGATCATTCCTACCTATAACTACTTTTACCTCTTAACTTGGGTGAACTCTGTGCTTTCCATTCTGAAATTCAGTTGCTCAACTACTGTGGTTCTTCTCTTACTAAAGCTAAGTTCAGTTTCTAAACAAAAATGATAATTACCATCAGCATAATTTTTGTAACTTCTGTCTGAGTGTTCTGCCGTGCATTCTTTCTTTCTGTTTGTGAATGTTTCAAGTGGGGTAGGGGTTTTCTTGATGACAGACCTGTAATTGCTTTGTCTGTGCATTCTCTCTTAGACTATCCCTGCGAGATTCTAGTTTACTCATGATAACCAGTTCTGGCAGATGACGACATCATCAGTCCCTCAACAATGTCATTCCTGTGGTGCTTTTCTAGTAAAAATACATTTCTTATCAGTAATGCAGCCTGAGGTTTCCATTTCCCCTCTCATCTTCATTCCTGTGTAACCCTGACAAGTTTGTAGTAGGGTTTCTTTCCAACATCAAGTCCTTTTAAAACCCCTCCCCAGCAATTCCAAGAAGCTCACCTCCACCTCACCAACTGTCAATTCGTGCCCTGAACCCCTGCCCATGACAGTGGTGATGATCAAAATTGTCCACCAATTGTATCATGCCTACTTCTTTGTGTATTGTTGCTAGAGTTAAAGGACATGAATTACTAATGGTTTAGTATGCCCTTCATATCTGATTTTGCAAGTTAAATTTGTATCTGTTGTTTCTGGCCACATGTCATAGGTTGATACATGCCATATGTAATATTTTCAGAAAGCTTCATTAAATATTGGTTTAAAAAGAATTGGTAGACAGGGTGCACTTCTCAACAATTGAAGTGACCGTGTCACTGGCAATTTTACCAAAGTTGACATTAACGTAGCCTGACTCTCTCCTTACCATCCTAGCAGAGAAGCCAAAGCCAAAGCCTAATGACACTTACAGGCTCAAAATATACTCTCTGCGGACTCTCTTCATTTTATTTCTGTTCATTGCAATATAGTTCAAACCAGAACATTTAATTGTAGATGATTCTGTAACATCGCTGAGAGAAAAGATAGAAATGTGAGCTACTGGGTTTGTCAGCTCTTGTTTTCTGTGCCAGAAAAACAGCCACTTCACTGATTTCTCTGAGAAAACAATCATTCTGTTGGTGGTCCATTTTCCAAATACATATGAGTTTGAACTGCTCATTTCACTTCCGTGTCTTTGGTGTTGGCCTAGGTGCTGTACAGGATCCTGTGAAATTCAAATTGAAATGGTAAAGGGATCAAAATGAGAAATTTTTAATGTTTTTTTAAAGCATATAACAAAAAATAATTTGTAGGTTTCTCTAACTGAAAACTGATAAGTTGAAGTTGACTAAAACTGAAACAAAGAACTAGCGTTTTTTTGGTATGATTTTTGAAAATTATTTTATAGAATTAGAGATAAGTTATTCTGCATCAGTCTGGTAACCATGCTTACTGTTCCTGTCTGTCAAGGAAAGTTCTTCATTACATACCTTAATGTTTTCTTTGACTAGACATTGTTGTTTCCCAAATTTTAAAAATTATCTTGCTCTTTCACACAAATGTCCTGGAAAGGGCAGACATCATACCCTTATTTCTTGGCATTTGCCTGCTGTCTGGTCTCCTAGTTTGATTAGTAGAAGTCGTGTCTTCAAAGATGCTGTCTTAATTCTGTCCTCATCTCTACCCTTCCTTGAATCAATTCATCAGCATTTGACCATAATTATAATTGAGACCTGTCATTTATTTATTTTGGTTTCTGATGCCATGATTTTTATGTATTAAAAACCAAAAAGATATTTAAAATGATTCCCTGGAATTTACCAGACTATTTTTTTCTGCTGTTTTGTTTTGTATCCAGAAGTGTTATTTATTAGTAATCAGCATGTTGATTTTTTTAAAGTTCTGTTTTTCATCCTTTATAATATTCCTTTAAAACAAGTTTTTTTTGTGTGGTTGTTCAGAATGCCTTTACTTTATTTGCTTATTTTTATGTGGTGTTAAGGATTGAACCCAGCACCTCACACATGCTAGGCAAGCGCTCTGCCACTGAGCTACAGCCCCAGGCCCCTTTATAATATTCTTACAGGACCTAGAAAGCAGGAACAAAATTATTTCTTCTGTGTTAAATATTAACAAAGGGTAACTGTATATGTTTATCTGTGTGTAAAGAATTCCCAGTGCTTTCTTATCTGGCTGATATGGTAAAATGGACAGAGGATCAGAATTGTGGCTGTGTAATGTTTATTGTGATGAAACATTTGTGTTAAGCTTCCTACGTAAACATCAACAAACTTTTGGACTATTAGTTCGCAAGTTATAGGAGCCCTTGGCTTGATTTTATCATGTAAACAAGTTTGTTGGGGTTGTCTTTAATTAGTTTATGTAAATTTTACTTTGAAATATTCCCTTAAAACAATCGATACACTACAAATTGTGATTCATTCTTATTTACATTCTTATTTAGTAAAGTAGTTTCTCTAATGACTGCTTCTAGGCAACATTTTATTAGCCTAGTGTGGGGCACTGAGCACGCTCAGGAGGGAGAAAGATAGCATTGACTTCAACATAGTCATTAATTTAGGCTACTTCTCTTTTACTTAGTGCAAAACAAGGGAGTTTCTAAATCTCTTTTTTATTTTCCTCTGCCTCAGCACACACAATTAAGTCCCTAAAATTATACAAACAAAACTGTAAATTTCTTTCCTTTTGGAAATACTACCAGAGAATTCTACAAAACAACACCAAAAAAAAAAAAAAGTAGCGTTTATTAATTTGGCATATTGAATCTGAAAAAAATGGGTGAATGTGATGGTTATTTTATTTCACTTTCTAAAAGGTTATTATAAATAATGAAAGCATAGTAAAACACACTTTTCCACACTAATTCCTATCTATTTGCTTTGGCAATGGTGTGTAGAGGTACAAGGCATTGTGATACTACATCTCTATTCATTAATTCCCCACATTTAAGCAGTGACTTGCTTTGAAAATTAGGTAGAGCATCTGGCCTTGCGCAGGTGTTTAAAATGTTTTTTCCTGGTTTTGTATGTGTCTGTGCATTTGTTTGTGTGTGTGCTTGTGTCAATGTGTACATGAGTGCAGATAACTCAATTTCCTTGCTGTCTGAAGCCAAATTGACAAGGGTGAGTTAGGTGTTACCCATGTCACTATTTACTGAGGGTTGCCATAGCAACATGGTATCCATAACCGTATGAACACACGATTTCCTTCTCAATGTCTCATTTAAGGCAACCCCTACTTGAGTTTTAAATTTCATCCCATCCAACTCTCAACCGCAGGGGCACAAATTATAGGCTGTATCTGACCAACAGAGTTCACTACTAAACTGTTCCGGGGAATTTGACTTTCCTTTTTAGTGAACAGAGCAGCAGCCTCTTTGCCTGCCCCCTTTGGTCTGGATCTGTTGGTATTTGATGTCTCAAATTATTATTAGTTGTGATCATGGTCACATTATTAATAACCTAATATGTATATCAATAGAAATATTTTCCTCCTACTTTCTTGACAATACCAATCATAGACCTTTGGTGCATACATATATAAAATGGAAATTAATCCTAATTATTTTGAAGTAATTCTAATTTTATTTTTGTTGTTGATGGTGGGTAAAGGATTATTAATCCATTCTGTATTCCTCCATCTGTATTTCTTTTAATCTATCCAGTTATTTAACTGAAGTCCACAAAAGCAACCCTGGCTAATCTAGCAAGGACAGCTTACCTTAATACTCACAGATTAGATGGAATTTTTCTGATTTCTGTTTTCTGAAGAGAATTTTCCCTTAGAACTTTATCATTAATAAGTGGAGACATGTCAGAAAAAAAAGGGAATGTTCCCATATGGTTCCTTTCATGAATCAACCACCTTTACTAGTAAGTGTGATGCTATTCTTTCACCAAGAGTGGGGCACCGATTTTCAGACATTTGCTTAGCAGTGGTAATTGGTTTGTGTTAATTTTGTCATGCTTTTTAGAATATGTCTGTTGAAGGGAAAACGTGTATTCTTGATCTCATAATGGACCGCATAGCCCTAATCTCACTGCAGAGATCACAAAGGGGAATTTCCTCAATGTGTGACTTTGTGACCTGTACCCAATACATTTGTTGTGTTCTAACAAGTCTCTGTAAAGAGGTAAAGAAGGACCAGGGAAAAGTAAAGATGGCTATGGGGACAAGCAGGATGCCAATTTATTTGAGTATTTCAGAACTATTTATCAAGCGTTTTCAGGTTTTCAAGCATTTATTATATAACATCAGTCACTGGTTCATGAGTCTTTCCACCTTGGCGACTATGACATGAGTATTTGAAAACAGAGATTAAATACTTCTTTTAGGTATTTTTAGCACAGTGCACGTAAAGCATCCGAACTTCATTATATTCTCTCTTATTTGTGGAATCTAAAATAGTTGACCTCATAGAAGTATAGAGAACAGTCGTTACTAGAAGCTGGGGTGGGTAAGGGGTGGGAGATGGAGAGAGATTGATCAATGATACAAAATTATAGTTAGATAGGAAGAATAATTTCTGGCATTCTATTGCACAGTAGGCTGACTATAATTGACAATATCGTATAACATATTTCGAAATAACAGAAAGGGACTTGAAAGTTCTCACCTTCCAGAAATGATAAATGAGATGAAGAATATGCTAAATAACATCATTTGATCATTATACAATGTATACATGTATCAAAATATGTATCCCATAAATATGTACAATTATGTCAATTAAATGAAATAAAATTATACATACGTATGTAATTAAAAATGGAGGCTTGATGCATTCTCAATTAGCATTGGAGGTTAAAAACAAGATAGAGAAGTGAGAAAAGGAAAGATTGCTAAAACGTAGTGTATGGCAGATGAGTCACTAATTCATTTGTCTTAGTTTGATCTCCTCCTGGGACAGGGTTCCATTGTATTGGTATATTGCTTAGGACATGATTCCAGGGGAGTTGAAGGGGAGTAGGAAAAGCTAAGCAGAAAAGGCAAGGCATCCGATAGAAGGCTATGTTATCAAGCAAGAGCTTAATTTTAGTGGGGAACTCTAAGAGACAGACTAGAACAAATATCAGAGTTCTGTCACTTCATGGGTAAGGGAACAGAAGGAGCCTTTAGACATCAATTTAGTTTGTTTATGATGCTATAAGAAAAGATCATAAACTGGATAGTTATGATAGTTTCTGTGGTTGATGAAACCACAGAAATTTATTTCTCACAATTCTGGAGACCTGGAAGTTCACTAGCAAATTTGGTGCCTGGTGGAGGGCCCACTTCCTGGTTCATAGATGGCCCTCTTCACTGTAAGCTCACCTTGTAGAAGGGGCAAGAGCTCTCTTTCTGGTTTCTTTTGTAAGACATTAATGAGATTCAAGAGAGCTCTTCCCTCATGAACTAATCACCTCCATAAGGTCCTGCCTTCTAAAATACCATCCCCTTCGTTGTTAGGTTCTCAACTTATGAGTCCGGGAAGAATAAACATATTTAGACTATAGCATACACAACCCTTATTAGTGGTTACCTGGAAGTAGTCCTGGGGATGTTAATTCTCTGAAAGCTGTTGCTCAAGTGAGAAACATGGATTCCAAGGGCCATAGACAGATCTCAATCAAAGGAATGCAAGTATTGGATGTTGGCAGTAGGATTAGCAGGACACATCCCACGGCAAGCTCATCCTATTGTGAGTATTATCTAATGAATAAATAAAATATTATCTTTTCATTAAATTTATGTCTGATGTTGTTTTTTTCGGTGGTTACTACATTGTTAGAACATAAATGCTTTTTTCAGTTTTTGGACTTCATTACTTAATGAATGGAAAAGTAAAGTATTAATTTTGTTCTAGGTGACCTGGAAATATCATTAAACACTGTAAGTGCCATGAACCAAGAAGGTTTGAGAAATTTTAACCTACTTCTTTTAAGTCTTATGCATGTACTTATAAGATTGATCTCTTCATGAGTGATGTCTGTGGATTGTATGAATCTGTAAGAACAGACCTCCCTTTAATAGTCTGCTGATTAAAATTATATGAAGTTTCAGATTCAGGAGAAAACTAACATGACTATGTACAACCTGAATTTTTGTATAAAGGATGGCCACTTACCATAGGTTGCTGTACTTCATATTTTTTTCTTAATTGAATATAAGTTTTTATGAAAAAATGTGGCCAAAGTTATTTTTATAAACATCTTTGGATCTCAAGTTATCTAAACCCTTTGGTTTCAGAAAACCTTCCCAATTCTGATCATGGTATTTTTGATCAGATTAAGCTAGAAACTATTCTTGGTTGAAATCTTGTTATTCGCGTAGTCAAGACAAATGTGTAGATTATTGAGAAATTCATTTTTAGTCTCAGTTCATTGTTCCATGCTATGATTCCAAGCCTTGTGTGTTTATCTCCCTTTTCTACACTTTTAATTTTTTATATATTTTATATTTTGTTGTAAATTATTTAAAAACTTCTGGAATAGGAAAGAGATACATAAAAAAGCACAGAATGATTCTTAACTGAATAAAAATGAATATATGACAAGCTAATAAAGCTCATATTAGCATAATCATAATAGTCATAGGCATAACATAATAAAACCCACTGAAAACTTAGCACACATCAGACCCTATGTGGCCTTTATATTTGTATTTATTTCATTCCAAAGCACTTTGATGATGCAGGTTCTGTTATGATCCTATTTGGCTTGCACTTATCCTGTAGCAAAAAATGTTGGTTTCCAGCAATATTCTCTAGAACCTTACCATATAATAATCTCTAGCTGCCAAATTTTGCTTCTCTATGCTTAGTGACTTTTTAATAGCTGGGTCCAGATTTGGGCCCTTATCATAGCAGTCTGGAAGTACAGGAGGATTAAAGTAACTTGTTACTTATTCCCCTTCACTTGTTTTTCCTGGGATAATATTCCAAATTATGATATAATGAGTAACCAAATATCCCCTGTCTAGATTTAATCAATTTTCTGTGAACTGTATCTACCTTTATATAAGGAGGGGCCCCTTTTCAGAAATTGTGGTTTCTACAGTTTCAGTTATCCATGGTCAACTATGTTGCAAAAATTAAAAATTACAGACATTAAAAAATGTACAAGTTTTAAATTGCACATTATTCTCAGTAACATGAAGAAATTTCACACTGTCCTGCTCTGTCCTACCTGGATGTAAATCATCCCTTTTCCAAACAGGTCAATGCTGTCAATGACCCATTAGTCACATGTATGACCTATATCTGTTCCCAGATTGACAGTATTGTAATGCTCGTGTTCAAGTAATTTTTAAAAAAAAAATTATCTGAAACTTTTTTATTGATGTCTATTAATTATACAAAATTGTAGGTCTCCTCGTAGCATATTTGTACATGCATTTAACATAATTTGGTCAATTTCATCCCCCACATATTTGCCCTTACCCTCCCCCTGATTCTCTCCTCTCCTTTAATGGTCTCACTTTAATAATAGCCCCCAAAGTGCTGGAGTAGTAATCCTGGCAGTTTTATTACAGCACATTGTTGTAATCATTCTATGTTATTAGTTATTGTTGTTAATCTCTTATTGTGCCTAATTTATAAATTAGACTATCATAGGTGGGTAAGCCTAGGAGAAAAAAACAGTATATGCAGATTTTGGTTCTAGCTGCAATTTTAGGCATCTATTGAGGTCTTGAAATGCATCCTTGAGATGCAAGTTCGAGGGACTATGGTAGACTATTTGCATTAAATCCTTGGTTCAAGGTTGCCTTCTGGAGGAACCCAAACTGTGACACATCAATCAGTAAATTCACTTGTACATATGTACACAAATAATGGAGAAATAAAAAGTGTGTTTCTGGAACTGAGAAAGTATTGTCTCAGCCTTGCATAATAAGAGCTTTACAGAAGGAGGAATAAAAAAGTAGAATGGATTTCAAATTTTAAAAGGGCACCAATAGTAGGCCGGGTCTGGGGCTCAGTGGTAGATGTGCTTGCCTACCATGTACTGGTAGGCAAGGTTTGAACTGCCAATAAAGAGCCAGGGATAAGAGTTGTCTAACAGTGTAGATTTATGATAGTGGCCAAAATTATTTTGGTCAAATAGAAGGGAAGAAAGAAGGGGTGACCTTGGTGCACAAGACACTGTTATCCCATCCTGCTGGGGCCCAGACGAGGGAGCAGATGGTATCAATAGCCAGCTACCGGATGACTCTGGGTTTTCTCCCATCAGTTGGCAAAAACGATGCAGGGAGACAATTAGTAAATGAATTTAAGTCAGTTGTACTCAAATCTGAAAAGCAGTGTGGTTCTGTGGGGGATGCTGGCAGGGGCTAGACTGGGTAGTTTATTCACACGTACGTAAAACATATCCACATTCAAACCCAGACACGGAGGAGATAAGCTGTACTGGTTTAGGGAAAGTGTTAAGAGGACTGTCCTGTGCTTAATATCATTCCTTTTTTTAAAAATTTTAAATTGATGATGTCTCTTAGGCACTGGCATTTCTAAGAATTGTGATTGACAGTGAACTTGGATGAGAATGAGGTTTTCATGGGATCCCTAATTTATTTTGATTTGTTTAACCTTTAAAAATATTTAACTTCTGGTGAATTTCACAATTTGCTTAAAAGATTCCTATTCCTCTCTGATTATGTTGGTATTTTATTGTAATTTAAAACATTATTTTATAAAAGTGTGTCTATGTGTGTCTTTTAAAGAGAAACTGATAATAAAGTATTATTTAATGTATGAGTGCCTGAAAGTAGGTAAGCTCTCACTTGACAGCCTGTTCAGAATGGAATGGAAGCTGTGTGCTTCTCCATTGGAGTCATTACAGTGCACGCTGTGAGTGTGAATGTTCATTAGCATATTATGGATCTATAATTTCTGCTTAAAAAAAAAAAAACTATGCAAAGCAATTACCCAGCATGGTAGGAGCTCTGTTTTCAACTTCAACATTTCCTCCAGTTTATTTCCTCTTCTTAATCTACCTTCTCCATACCTCTAGATAGTTGTTCTTAACTAAATAGAAAGATTGGACACTTCAAGATATTTGGTACTAGATCATTCTACAGAACTGGCTCACCCAGACCAAAAGGAAAAACAGGGTAGGTGAAATTAAAGATACTGCCAAATTATCTGACTTGTTAAATGGTTGAAGGAAATGTATGCTGCAGAGAAGTGCTACTCTTGAAGTAGGAAGTGGCCTCTGACATTTTACATGGCGTGACTGAGACATTCAGCCTCTTGGAGTTTATTTCCAGTATCTTTCAATGCCAGCAATGAGATCCTTCTCGCAGAGTGGTTCTGAATAGAAAAGAATATGACGAATGGGAAAAGCATAATGAAGAGTTCAGAGCTGTACAAATGCGAAGTTATTGCCCTCATTACCGGCTAAGCAGGTGGTAATCCACAAATTGCTTTAATGTCTATTGTTTAATTTGGTAGTTGGCAATGCACTGTACAGTAGAAAGTGAAACTCCCTATTGCTCAGGTGAGAACACCGAGGGCTTGCCAGATCAGGTAGGGCCAGGCATAATGAATTTTACATTTTAAGAAACTTAATAGAAATGCTTGACTCCTGAATTTTAGATCCAAATTTAAATTCTCAATTATTTGTAAATAATATATAAATTCATACATGCGCACATGCCCACACACACACACAAAAGGACACACACTCACAAGGAAACACACACATGCATAGGAGAGAGAGATTTGAATCCATTTGGACTCACTGGACCCTGTAAGATCAGTTCAAATTTTCATCTCAAATACTGACCTGCCCAAGATTTTGCAAGATTTCTACAAATTCTCCCCTGGCTAATGTTTCTAAAATCTCTGCTGCCATTCCTACCTTTTGTGAAATATCAGTTCTCTATGGTGGTCGCTCCTGGGGTACAGTGTTATTCTGGCGATTCTCATGTAATGGTAAAGGTCTGTACACATAGGTCTGCTGAACAGAGAGGTTGAAATTTGATATTAGACAATCTGGCTTTTCAGTGTTTTTCAGTCATTTTCACTGCTTCAGGCTTCATCTTTTGACTTCATTTCTTTAGTCCCTCTCTTCCCTCTTAAACCTTTAACTTCTCTCTGCCATTATGCTGATCCCCAGCCCCCCAACTCCTGTCCTTTTCCTATGCTGAGCACATCACAAAACTCTCTCTTTTCCTTTTCTTACTCAAGCCTCCTTTTCTCACACTCACCTTCACCTCCAGTGGTCAGAGAAGATGAACTCAGACAGAATGGAGGCTCTGTGTGGGCAGGGAAAGTGGGCCACTCCAGTCCTCCACCTCTAGTGTGAAGGGGAGGCAGAGCATGGAGGCTGATAGGCAGCAGATTAAATAATAAGCATGCATTGAATGAATATATCAAGGAAATCTAGTTCCAATTAGAGAAGCAATCTTTATCATATATGTATTATTCTCACCCACTTCACTATAAAGAGGACTGAGAAATTTCTAATAGGTAGATTTTTAAGCTGACAGTAGTAATGTTTTACCAAAAGCACATTTTAAATGTGTTACATATTCCTTGACACTTATATTACTTCCTTTAAACAAAGTACTCACTACAAATTCACTTATCATTTTTTCCCATTACTTTTGTCTCATTTTTTTCTTTGCCCTGGAGATTGCTATTGTGCTGGATGCAGGCATATTCTAGAAACTTCATTTAAAAATTAATAAATGTGTTTAATTGGAAAATTAGAACAGCTATGTTTTCATGGGCATTGGGCAGACACTTCCTGTAACCCTTATCCTCAGATTCTTTTTCTTTAATGTCACTCTCTGTAGAATTGCTTGATCAACGAAAGCGTGTCTCTTGATGAAAACAGACTGTTCCTCAAAGAACAGTTTAAGGACTTTCAGTCCTGGAGGTAAAACACTGTGAGTTCATCATGCAGTGCTGTAAAACAAATGTGTTATGTGCCTGGCAACTCTGTCACACAATCAACAGGAAGCCTGAGCCGCGCTGATGGGCTGATTTGCACATTTTCATCAGGTACTTGCAAATGCAATCAAAATAAACCAATAGGATTTAAGACTTCTTGTCATGACTCAGCCTCTTGGATTTTCCCCCTTTTAGCAAATCATTTATTTTACATTAAATGGATGTATTGAAATTTTGAAAACCATTTCAAATTCCAAGTTCTGTTTGAGGGAACAAGTGTATTTTAATAAGAAGGACCTCTCAAGGAGATGCCTGGCATAATGAATAGAGTAGAGGAATTAGTCTCTTCTTAATCCCCTCATCTGTCCTCTGTCTTCCTTCCTTTCCTTTGCCATTTTTCTACTCTTCTTTCTTTATTCTCTCTTCCTAGTCTTCAGTTTAAATTTCATACATATAATCATATTTATTCATCCAGAAAACATTTCTGGTAGGCAGCAACTGGGTGAACAGCACTCTGTTGAACATAAACATGGTTTTCAATACACCACTGTCCATCTTGAACCATAATCCAATAAGACACATTTATTATTTAAGACATTGCTCCCAAATAAAGTTCTGTTACTGTAGGTAATGTCTACCAAAAAATCTATAACTCTCAGTCTTCACTAAATTCTATATGTCAATGTGAGGTGTGAGCACCCACTCATTAAATTTTAAAGAATGTATAATGGCTAGATGAGATGGAAACTTATACCAGCCTCTGTTTTTTTATTAAGTAGGAATCAGGGGCTTTGACAATCACTAATTAATTTATTTGAATTATTGTTAATGCTCTCACAATTTTATGCCTTAGTTTAGGTCTTTATTCATGAAAATATAAGACTTTTTATATAGACTCAAAAGTGTTTTCATTTTGTGAATCCATGTTGCATTTAAGAACTTTAATACTTTGCTTATATATATTTTGGAATTGCTTTAGATGGTGTTCATTGTAAACCTCAGCCACTCCACTGAAATGATATATGCTATTTCTACTTGTACTATTAGGTTAGTGTTAATTGATATCATTCCCGATCTCTTCTGGGTATTTCTGGTCACTTAGTACCCTTTGAAATCCTTGGAAGTCCTATGCAATAAATTCATCTACCAGGGACTGAACTGAGAAATAGGCTCCCTTAATAAAGACTAGGTCTTAGAATAATAAGTAACTGACTCATAAATGCAGTTATGTACTCAGTGGTCTTATACATTGATGTGTGATCCCTCTCCTCCAATCCATATGTCCTAGTCATCAGCACCCCTGAGTGTGACATTATTTGCAAATATATTCTTTTTTGTTTGTTTGTTTGTTTGTTTTTACAGACTGCCTTTTGGTTCATTGTACACAAATGGGGTACAACTTTTTGTTTCATGGTTGTGCACAGTGTAGATTCATACCATTTGTGTAAACATACATGTACATAGGGTAATGATGTCTGTCTCATTCCACCATCTTTCATACCCCTCCACCTCCTCCCTCTCATTTCCCTCTATGTCAAGTTCCTAAATTCTTCTCTTACCCCCAACCCACCACCCCATTATGTATCATCATCCACTAATCACAGAGAACATTCGGCTTTTGGTGTTTTGGGCTTGACTTATTTCACTTAGCATGATATTCTCCAATTCCATCCATTTATCTGCAAATGCCATAATATTATTCTTCTTTATGGCTGAATAATATTCCATTGTGTATATATACCAGTTTCTTTATCCATTCATCTGTTGAAGGGCATCTAGGTTGGTTCCACAATCTAGTTATTGTGAATTGAGCTGCTATAAACATTGATGTGGCTGCATTGCTGTAGTATGCATATGTAATTAGTTAAGATGAGGCCCTACTGTATTAGAATGTCCCTCTAATCCAATACATCTGGTGTCCTTACGAAAAGGGGAAATTTGCAGAGACAGACACTCAGACATGAACAAAGCTCAGTAAAGATTCAAGTAGTGCTTCCAGGAAGTAAGGAGAGCAGCCTGGATTGGATCCTTCTCTACACATTCTCAGGCAACATGGACCTTGAGACATTCATCCTAAACTTCTGCATATGAAATTCTAACACAATGCATTTTTCTTGTTTTAGTCAGTTTGTGGTAATTTTATGTCAGAGTCACTTATTTTCTTGAATGAAAAAGTCAAAATAATATAGTGAGAAATTTGTAGGACTAAACTCAAACCAGGGAAGTTCCATGGTTTTGCATCCTCTCAAAAGTAACCATCAGAAAGAGGGGTGAAGTAAGGATTTGAATCTACTAACACTAAATCACAGTGGTAGCATTTGTGTCTTGAGGGAATTGAGAAAGATAATTCATCTTCAGCAGATGAAAAATGATAAAAGCATTCAGGGTTGGTCCCCTAACTCTGAACCCCAAATCCCTTAACAAAATTTATGAATACCTCCAGAATTCCTGAATGTTCCAGTCTCCATTTATGCTGCAGAGGTAGCTATAAGATAAATAAAATTTCAAGCAGCCAGGTTCCTATTGATTATGCATCAGCAGAGACTGGAAGATTGTATTTGTTCTCCTGGGTGGATTGTGAGAATCTCATTCTAACAACATACCTGTGAACAGCTAAATAAATTTCATTTTATAAAAAATGAAGACAATAAAAAAAAAAAAAAAAAAAAAAAAACCAGGAGAGAGAGAGACACACACATCTTTGAAAATGAAATACAACAAAAACTCAGGCTGCCAACATCCTCCACTATGCAGGGCAACAATGCAAACAACTATAGGGTATTAAGAGAAGATAATAGAAAAAGAAATAGAGCAAAACAGAGAAAATGCAAAAATTTAATGAATGGCATTGATACAAATATTTTTATGTGGGAAAATCTTACATTTCCAGATTTTTAATGACTATACCCTGTCGACCTTCGAACATGTATGCATAAGATCAATGCAATAATAATATTTTAAATCTAAAATGTGTCAGCTGCTTTCCCAAGCACTTAGTATATCATTTAATGTTTACACAGACTTTTATATTTCTCTTATTATTTCATTTTACAGGTAAGTAATCTGAAGCTTAAAGAAGTCTTATTCTTAGGGTGTAACAGCTAATAAGCTGGAGGTTAGAGTGGGTTCATACCTTGACTCCTAAGCCAATGATCTTTACTATAGATCTATTAGCATAATGTTCCTTTTCAAAGTTGGCTATTTTCCAATGGGAAAAGAACATCAAAGGACATGTGAGTTTATATTGATATTTCCTTAGTCTCACCAACTAGTCAATATAATAGTGGTGTACCTGAGAATCTATTTTTCACCTAAAATCACATAAGGATCAAAGATTCAATCTCTACTTGATGCAGTGTAAAGAACACCTATGTTAACATGGTTATTCATTACCATTTTAGAAACGGGGGCGGGGGGATTCTCCAATCCATGGGTGATAGTACCTAGGAAGAGTGCTTGGAAAAAATCTATTAGTGCTACCTCGGTAGGTCAAAACTTTAGCTTAGCTTTCTCCTTGAAGGAAGAAAACTAAAAACTGAAGATTAGGTTCCACACCTCATTTCTTATGTATATCAGTTGAAGCTTTATTTTTGGTTGCCAAAAACTAAATGATCTCACTGGGAGAAGTATTGCCAGTTTGGACACCTGTCATAGTTTTGCTTTCATTGGTATTATTAGACATGGGTGCTATAAACAATCTGCTTCCACAATGCTTGCAACAAACAACTTTTGCTAAGATCCCTGGTCCTAATGAATTGTACACATCCTTGCTTTCCCTTATTCAAAGTAGGGGGAAAAAATCTTCCTTTAAAACAAATGACAAGTTGAAATCAGCATTCTGAGATGATTCTTTGACTTTAAAAATTTTGTCTTCTCAAAATGCCCTTAAAACCAAATAGAAATGAAAGCATGTGTGAAATTCAGACCTATACGTGTAGACAGCAGCACAGAAAGTCAAATTCTACTTGCATCGCCCATTCACAGGTCACCTTGAAGATGTCTGCTATCACTGTGCACCACAAGTATAATATATTACAGTGTATTTTAAAATTACTTATTTCCATTAAACATTCTAAGCAATAATATTTTTGAAATCCAAATGTTTTTATATACAAGTGGTAGACATTAAATTAAATGTATTGCTATTAGAATAAAGCAGTGTTCAACTCTATGTCATTTAATGTCACGTTTTACAGTTTCAACATCTTTACTGGGAACTGTGTGAGCTCAAAGCTGCCAACAAGACTACAGTTAGCCTCCCCTCACACCCAGACCCTCACCTTACACTATATCCTCAGTTAGAAAACAAATGAAAATAATGTTTCAGAATTCAGATCTCCCAAATACCCTTTCAGTCATTTCTACTCCCTGCAAATCTCATGTAGTCTTGAATTTTTCAGTCCTCTTAGTAGGTTAGCCCCTGCATTCACCTCCTGAGTTTCTTTCAGTCCCCCAACCTTATAAGGGCAATTTCTGAATACCCCATTACTACTGTGGCTGCTCTTCTGCCAGTGTGCTAGTCTATTAGTCTCTCTACTAGTCTCTACTAGTCCTGAAGAAAAAATGAAAAGGGACACAGTCTGCCTCTATTCTCCAGGAACAACTTCTCCCAAGAGGCTAATTTTGTCACATATCAATGTTGCAGTACACCTGACATTGACATTTTTGGCTATTTGAAACTACTTATTACCCAAGTAAGATGCTATTCTGTGGGTCAAAAGCTACTGTTCTTTTGGACCACACAGTTCTTTTCAGGTCCAATCTGTGCCACCCATGTCTATACTGGGCACTAGTTTCACATGAAAGTTCATGGACTTTTATGTTTTACAGGTCTAGGCTCAAATCAGGGTCCCAGAAATTTCAAGAAACAAGAGGAAAGGCATTAAAAGATTGAAATAGATCTTTAAGGGCAAGGACTGAGAGAGGAGAGCAGAGAAGTGGGCCTAAGCGGAGGGAGGAGTGGAACCTGGTCTGTTCAAACACATGCACATACACACATGCACACACACAATGGAGATAAAAGTCAGCTAGAAAGGAAGACATGAATAGAGCCAGTTTATGATGTAAAACCTTAGACAGGCTCTGGATTTTAGAGTCCTGGTGAAGGCATATCTGTAGCACAGGACTGAGGAGAATCTGAGTGGCATCCAGAGCCTTACACACTTGCCTCCACTTTTTTGTACTTGGCAACTGTCTTGAACTACTCTCTCCCCAGCCACAGCAGAAGCCTGGCCAAGCAGAACTAAAGCCAGGAGAAGAAAGGGAAAAAACATGTGCATAATGGTGAGACCCTGGCCTCCAGTCCTCCTGTGTTTGACTTAGGACCTGTCAACTGGTGTTACACATCCCAGGCAGGGGATTGGAGAAATCTTCTCCTAGAAACTGACTGTCCCACAAATAGAGTACCTAGAATGCAGATCCCATACAATGAAGGCCACAAGATGCAAGTCAAAACTGGGAGAGGGAGAATTTAATCGTGTATTCTAGGTCCTCATGTATAAATAGGAACAGTCAAGTGGTTTTCAGGAGACCACTAATGTAAAAGACTGAGACCAAGCAGACTGACAAGCAAATATTTCTAGGAAAAAACACAAATGCAAGGAACAGATGTCAATTTTAGAAAAGGTAAAATTAATATCCTCCGAGAAATAAGATACTGTCTTCCTGAAACATCAGAGAATGCATGAATGATCAAAATACATGAAAAAACATTCCACATCTCTAGCAATTAGAGAAATGCAATTAAAAGTCAATTGAGATTCCATCTCACTACAGTCAGAATGGTAATTATCAAGAATACAAGTAACGATAAATATTGGCAGGGATGTGGGGGAAATATACATTTATACATTGCTGGTGGGACTGCAAATTGGTGCAAATACTCTGGAAAGCAGTATGGAGATTCCTTAGAAAACTTGGAATGGAACCACCATTTGACCCAGTTATCCCTCTCCTCAACTTGTACCCAAAGGACTTAAATTCAGCATACTGTGGTGATGCACACACATCAATGTTTACAGCAGCTCAATTCACAATAGCCAAGCTATGGAACCAAACTAGCTGCCCTTCAATAGATAAATGTATAAAGAAAATGTAGTATATATACACAATTGAATATTACTCAACTATAAAGAAGGATGAAATTATGGCATTTGCTAGTAAATTGATGGAACTGGAGAATATCATGCTATGTGAAATAAACCTGTCCCAATAAACCAAAGGTCGAATGTGTATGCTAACCTATAACTAGGGAAGATAGGGAGGGGAAGTATAGAAGTTAACTGGATTAGACAAAAGGGAATGAAGGGAAGGGAGGGGTGATGAGAATAGGAAAGGCAGTAGAATGAATCAGACATAACTTTCCTATGTTCACATATGAATACATGACCAGTGTAACTCCACATCATTCACAATCACAAGAATGGGATCAAAATGTACGTATAATATGTCAAAATATACCCTATTGTCATGTATATATATAAAATATATGTATGTTTATATATATATTCATATTTATATAAAAATATATATAATCAAATTTTAAAAATGGGGAAAAAAAGAATGCTATTTGTATAGAAGCAATATTTAGAGTCCATGAGTGTGCATTTGGAATTTTAAAAATAGATACAGTAGAAAAAACCAATAGAAAGGCAGAAAAACAAGTTGGTATTATGATCCCGAAAGTAGTGTCTTTAGCTAAAAGGAAGAGCTGAGATAAAAGAAACAGAGATAAAAATTCTATTACTGTGACTTTAGAGTGAGTGCTAAATGACTCAAAAATTAAATGCTAATGGTTGGGTAACAAGGTTGGAGGACTATGGAGGGATAAGTGCTGGCTGAACATTCAGTTTAGCCAGGGCAGGCCCAAGTGACAAATCGACTTTCAAATGGAGACACAAAGGGAAATTCAGTACCATTGTAAACATATTAAAATACATTTAAGGAACAGCTAGTGGGTCAATGGGGCTGTAGTGGAGTTGGAGGGAATTTGGAAGTAGAGGGGCAGATTCTGTTGGTCTTATATGGAGATGTTATGGATCAACCTTGCTTATCTTTTTCTTTCATAAGGATTAGGTTTTTCTGACAGGTGTCTTTAATCATTCCTTCAAATAGTATAATGGAGTAGAATCTGTGAAGTAATGCATGGTTGAATATTTCCAGTTAGAAGAAAAATACAATGCAGTTTTCTTCTGGTATATCTTCTTAAAAATACTTTTTAAGGGATCTATTTGATGACAATCTCAAAATACATTTGATTTTCTCTTTTTCCTCTCTTAAATTATACAGCTTTCCTGGAATTTATTTTAACAGCTAACAACTAATGAAGAGATTGCAATGAACCAGCTGCCTAGAGGTGTATTTTATTTGGTCTGTAGAATAGTGTTTCAGTGCTGAACCAAGCCATATTTCATACCTGAAATCAGCTTACCTCATTTATTATCTTTTCATTTCTGGTTTTAATTAAATACCAGGAATTTCTGGCATAGGGAGGTATAAACTTTTCTTCTAAAGTTTTGATAATTTTAGTTTATGAAATAAACTGTCAGTGGACAGATTAAGAGGAAAAGTACACACAATTTATCTGCTTGAAGAGACATGAAAGCCATACATAAAATATGAAACTGAAAAGTTTGGCCAGAAAGTTGAAGTTTAAATTTGTTCTTCACAGGGGAGAGGGAAATCGGGGTGCAGGTAATTTTAGAGGGCTAGCAAATTATTTTTACGGAAAATGAATGAGACCAAAGAACATACAATCACTCTGGACGATTCCTCTGACTCTAGGTGTGATCTTCAACTTTCAGTTTTCCTTCCTGCAATGTGAGTTAAAGCTTCTGTGGTTAATGAAATTTCAGTGAGATCTAAGGTAATTGTGTTTTTGTTTTGGAGGATCTGGTCAGGTAGATAAGGAAAGTTTCTAGAAAGCCTCTCCCTATGTTCAGGGGAGTACAAGGGAGAGTCACAAAGACCTTGAATCTGAGGCAGCTTCTAAGGACTCTCAGCATGAAAAAGTCTCAGTCTTTGGGATGAAACATTCTGAGTCCCAACATTGGCAATACTGGATTTATGTTCACACTGACCGTTGGTTGGAATCAACTCACAGGCCATCCCTTGTTCTGAGCATGACCCCTCTAGCCCTACTTTCACCACTGTCTCAAACTCCCGGAATACTTTTCTCCTTGACATCACCTCAGCTCTCTCCTGAAGGCATTTGAGCATTCCAGCTCTGTTCTAGATGAACAGGGTGGATTCAAAAAAGAACCCCTCACTTAATAAACTGGTATATTTTATGACTTCTCCAGCCCCAGGGTGATGGAGAGCCAACTTGAATTGTTTGGAGTGGCAAACCCTTTATTGAAGCAAAGAACTATTGTGGGGGGAAACCATCTCCTGTAGTATTGGCATCAGGCTATTTTGTATTTAGTTTATGGCTTTTTTATCTCACCGACATTATCTAGCTCAATTTGAAGGAAACAGGAAAATAGCAATGTCTTTCAGTTTTCTCTAAGTCTGTGTGATTTCATTTTCTCAACAGGTAACAGTGATTTTTGCCACAAGAGAAAAGGATATATACAAAAATGCGAGCACTATTGTTTAGGTAGAACTATTTTGAATGTCTTTTGACCTCTTAAACTTTTTATTTATTTAGTCAAATAACATCATATCAACAGAAGATGAGACATTGGCAGACTTTTTTGGTCAGGGTAACAATGATGGACTATATTGGACAAGAAATGCACCTTAGAATTGCGAGAGCTTAACCCTACAGAGGTTTACTTTTTTCTCCTTGGTAATTCTGATGCTGATTAGGGACTCTCCAAAACAGTCGTCTTCCATCTATCTTTTTAGGAACAATATCTTCCTACAACTAGTGATGCTGCCAGATCAAGGAGTGTCTTCTAGGAGAACTATCTTAGGAGAAGAGAGATTTTAAAAATTCAAACTAAGATTACTAGATAAAACAGGAGCTGAATTAAACTTGAATTTCAGACTAATCTAGAATAATGTTTTAGTATTAATATACACTAATATTGCATGTCACATACTGTGCATGAAATATTTGTACAGTGTGACATGTATCTAAAATTCAAATTTAGCTGATGTCCTGTATTCCTGTTTGAAAATTTGGCAATCTTAAGTTAAACCTGCTTTTATATATCCAGGCCTATAGATAACATACCTCTTTCCTTTTTACAATCTACTGACTAAAACTAGTCATGAGATAATCAAACCAAATCTCAAGGTGGTTGGGAAACTTGAAGAAACATATGGATTATGTGATGAGTATATTTATATTTGTTCCATGTTTAGGAATAAACATAGAATATTTAGAATAAAAGGAATATCTGATACATTTAGTCCCCTGACTTTTAGTTTTACTGATGACAGAACTGAACCCAGAGAGAAGGCATGTGTGTGAGTCAGCTTTTCATTACTGCAGTAAAATAATCTGAGACAGTCAATTTGTAAAGAAGAAAGATTTATATTTAACTCAGTTTTGGAGGTTTCAGTTCATGGTCAGTTGGTCCTTTGCTTTTAGCAAGGCAATACCGCATGACTGAGTGCCTGACCCAGGAAGTAGCTCATGTATGATGGCCAGGAAGCAAAGAGAGAGATGGGAAGGGGCTAGAGTACCAATATTCCCATCAAGAATATGCCCCCGTTGACCTAATTTCCTCCCAGTAGGCCCCGCCTCTTCAAGGTTCCACTATCTCCCAGTAGTATCAAAGGTTGGTGACAAAGTCTTTAATACAAGGATCTTTGGGTGGCATTTATTCAAATCAGAACAGCATGTGTCCATTTTATAAAGCCATTTAGTGACTAGCTGAGAATCTCAGGCGTACTGAATCCTACTTTGGTTCCCACCATTACACAGAAGAGTCTTTCCATATCTTCTTGTAGATTAGCATATAACTCATTCTCATAATAAATTTTAAGTTATATACATGAGTGAGAAGGCTTCTCAGATCTAATTCTTCCTTGTAATTGAGAAACCAATCACAATGCTCATGAAATCTTATTCTAATGATGAATTGGAATACCTTGTCAATGTAATTAGAAACCAAATATTGCTGATACGAAGTTACAGCCTGTAGAAACATGAAGGGAAACTTTTGGTTCATATTAAAACATTCGGCATTTTCCTTTTTCCTTTTGCCCCTTTTTCTGGTAAATCAGAGTCCCAGCTACAATGCATTAAGTGATGGCTTAATCAGCGGCTAGGATGGTCTGAGGTTTGCTTCAGTGAGTGAGACGCTGGCACTAAAGGCATTTAAGTATCTTCCAGCCATTTCACACAGTTGATTGTAATGATTGTTGATTGTAATGATTTTTGAGCCATTCTATATTATGGGAAATGTCAAAATCGGTATTGTCCAAGAACTCACACATTGAAAAAAAGTGCATGGGATGTGGAAGAGGAGAAGAAACCACTAGATGTGGACAGTCGCTAATCTAATAGCTGCATTTTTTCTTTGTTAGATTGAAGTGGCTCTTTATCACTGCCAACCACTCCCCACTGCTCTTGCCTGTCCCCCTTTTTTACCCACATCATCACTTCATATTGATTATTCCAACTGCAGGGTTTTATTTGTGAAGTGCTTTGTCATTTGTACTAGCAGAAAGGTCACCATTGGCAACACTTCCAAAGTAGAACATTCCCTTATTGGTGTTATGCAAAAAATTGCTTTGTGCTCACATTGTGCAAGGCAGAGACTATCAAAACATTAGGCAAGTAGCTACAGTAAAAATACCTCTTATGCCTGTCTCCCTACATGTATGTGTCTGAAGCAAAGTTTCTTGAAATAGCACTATTGCTTAGAAAGACACATTGATGTTACCTTTTTTATTTTATGTTTGAATTTCCTTCTATTTTGTTCCACTCCATTTTCTTCCATTAAAAGTGATTCTTGTGGGTTATATTGATTTAATAACTCAAGACAGGCCTTCTTAACTCATGTTTTCCAGTCTTGCTGTAGGCACAATCACCTGACTGCCCTTCAGAGTGCTCCATAAAGTTGTGTTTGATCAGTCTAACTTGGAGTTCTCAGTTGTCTTTAAACTTGGTTATTTTAAAATATTACATGTGGGCTGGGTAAGCTATGCTATGCCTAGAATTATTCCTCATTTTTCATTCTTTCATTCCCAGATCTTCTCTTATGCACTTAGTTTCTAAAAACATACTTTTCATTTTCAGATGATGTATGGTTTGGATGCGAGGTGTCTCCCAAAGGCTCATGTATGAGACTATCCAAGGAGGTTCAGAGAAGAAATGATTCGGTCGTGAGAACCTTAATACAATCAGTGAATTAGTCACCTGCTGGGATTAATTGCCTGGTAACTAAAGGCAGGTGGGGTGTGGCTGGAGGAGGTGGGCCTTGGGGGCGTAGCTTTGGGGTATATATTTGCATTTGGCAAGTGGTAATCTCTCTCTGCTTCCTAATCATCATGTGAATTGCCTCTCTCTGGCACACTCTTCCGCCATGCTGTTCTGCCTCACCTTGAGCCCCAAGAAGTAAAGCCAGCTCTCTATGGACTGAGACCTCTGAGACTGTGAGTCCTCAAATAAACTTTTTCTCCTCTACAGTTGTTCTGGCCAGGCATTTTTGTCACCTCAGTGAAAACACTGACTAAAACAGATGATATGAAGTCTCAGTTGTTTTGCATGGTACAGTTCTAAGCACCTGGACAGATTTAATAATGATATTAGGCAATAAATAAAAGTTTATTTTGTTTTTAACATATATTTTGCTGCTAAATTAACATGGCTTACTTATTTACCCAGTCCTTCTAAAATATCAAGACCTTTCATTTGTATATATAGATTGTATCTATGTATGTGCACACACATATATATGTATGTCTGTGTATATTATATATTTCACAATAAAAATTAACAATTTTATAAAATAATTAATCCAGATTTTAAAAACATGCAATATTAAAAGGAGGCCAACCTGGGAGAGCTGATAAACTTGGCAACTTGTCTAATATATACAAGTGTGTATTCACTTTTGGGAAACAACAGAAGTGGGATTTTAGCCTTTTTAACAACAAATCAAGAAAACTAGAGATGTGATCAATGTGTTTTTGTTTTCTTATGATTTCTTACGGGTCTTGCTTCAGATTTTTACTTAGCTGTTCTGGTAAGTTCTTGCTTTCTTTACTCTCTATTGGTGTTCTAAATCCATTTCCTTGGTGAATCAGTACGTGGACATACCTAGGATATAGGTTATTGGTGTTTCTATATGTCTAGGTAATCTCTCCCACTTTTTCTTTCTAATTTAGGGAGGAGGTGAAGAGGGGACAGATGGAGGAGAAAAATTCCCTCATCCTCACCATATCCACACTATTTTCTTCCATTAAGAAATCTAAGGGGTTCTAAAACATATTTGTTCAACTGTGGGGAAAAGAGGACAATCAAATTCATCTTTTGTCAACTTGTAAAAGCGCATGATCTTGAAGAACTGGAAATCTGTGAGCTCATTCCTAGCTTGCAGTTAGGATTCAGGGAATTTGGAGATTTAGATGAGTTTGGAAATATTCAAAAATTTGATAAACAATAGAATTATTTTCATGTGGAGCCAAGGTTTCATTACTCCCCTGATGGAAAATGGAGTAGTTGGAAAAAACAGTATGTATCTAGGTCTCAAGTTGGTATCATGCAATCACCATCACAGGACTGTTGCCTGTGTCCTGTAGAGAGAAAGAAAGCAGGCAAAAATGCAAGGAACTAATCCCACGAAGGGAAGACCTAGGAAGAGCAAGAAACACAGTTTTAATCACAGGGGACAAAATACATCACTGGATGGTTCAACATGGTATCTTCTTTTGCATAAACTGTCTTGTGATAATAAACATTCAGATTATGGGAGATGTGATGCTACTTTGGCTGCTTATGGGTTAGCTTGGCAAATACTGAGAGTTCCACATTCTCACAGTTTTCTTTAGAGACTGCCAATAAGAAAGATGGTAGCAACCTGGGCAGAAAACGCAAGCATATAATCAGTGAGAGATTTGGGGAAGGGAATTTTAGGGGCTGGAAGTCCATGACCATAGGGTGAGTGTGTCTTCCCGATGAGGTCTCTTATTCTTTTAGTCAATATGAACCAAAGTCACTATAAGCCCATTGTAACTACAAGATGGAGAGAGCTGGGCAGGCTGAACACAAGTGACAGACAGGCCATGGCCATGTGGCTGGTAAGAGGACACAGGCATGATTATGAGTGTGTACTCTGGCCAGCAGAACACAGCCCAATGACCTCTCAGTAGCTGAAGCTTTAGAGGATGCAAGCCTCTTTTCCGGAGAAGTCATAGTGGAAAGTGGACAAGCAGAGACACGTGGAGGTCATGTCTACTAGACTCTTCTAGACTCTCTCACTTTCTGACAGTCTTAGACTTAAGACTCTAGCTAAAAAGTCACAGAACTCTCCAGGTTCTAGGAAACTCAGATTTCAAACTAAAACAGAACTTTGTAGTTCAAACTAAGAAAAGAGACACTGAGAGCCAAAATGAGCCAAAGCCACACACGTGGATAGTGGCAGAAATGAGAACAACCAGCATTCACCAGGACTTTGAGAGCTTTCATGTGGAGACAGTGAAAAAAATTGTAGGTAATTAATTTTTGTTTTGTTTTCTGATATTCATTAAACTGACCACTTGATTTCTATTGACCCTATATTTCATATGTAGCTATCAAAAGAATATGAAAAAATTGTATTTGGACAGGGAAAATGAAGCCCAGGACAGATGCTTTATTGGAGGGTGACTGCATGTTCTCTACTCTTCACAATCAGGTCCACATTGTTCCAGCAGGGAAAGAGCAGAACAGAAGGACATGAAGGGACTGGGTATAGGTAGGGACCACTGAGTATGGTGTGGTGCTCCTGGCCTTACTTAGGTCTCTCTCCAGAGGGGTTATGCTCACCTATGGCATTGAGTCCACTTTGCCCCTTTCTCATCTCTTTACCTACCCCAACACATTTCATTTTCTTTTCTCTTTTCTTCTCTTTTAATCTTTTCTTTCTTTTTTCTGTCCTCTTTCTTCTTTTCCTCTGATTTCCCTTTTCCACCCCCTTCCTTCTCTCCTGTGTCCCTTCCTTTTTCTTTTTTGTTGTTACTCTCATTGCCAAATGGCTTTTCCAAAAGTTTGCACTAATTCACATTCATATCAACATTTATAAGCATATACTTAGTTCCTTGTGTTCTTACAAATATGCATACTACCAAAATATCTTATTCTTTCTCAATATGCTAGGAGAAATGAATCTCGCATGATTACAATATATTCAAGTGCTTTGAGAAAGATGATTTGTATCAGAGAAGGATAATAGAATAACTGTTGATCCTCTGAGCTACATGCTTTCCACTATTATCAATTCACATGGATACTGCAAAGATTCTCTTCTATGTGTAAATGAGCAGTGAAACTCTGAAAGATTAAATAACTTTCTCAGAAAAAATACTGCTGGTAAAGTGCAGGTCTGTGATCAAATGCATAGATTTATATTATGAAAACTATGTGCAGGATGTTTTGTTAGGGATGGATCATGCAAATAAACTGAGAAAAGCATTCAAGGAATATAGAAAGATTTATCTTCATGTAATTATTCAACATAGTTCCTATTGTTTGCAGCAATATAGTCAGAACCAGATATTATGATTTAGTGAAATAAGCCAGGCACAGAAAAAAAAGATCTCATTCATATGTGGAGTGCAAAAATGTTGGCCTTATAGAAGTTGAGAGCAGATGATGATGACCAGAGACTAGAAAAGTAGAAGGGAGAGAAAGATAAGGAAAGTTTGAACAATGGGCACCAAGTTATCATTAGTTGGTAATGAGAAGTTCTGATGACAGGGTAGCTATCATGATGATATTAATATATTTTTCAAAAAAATAGAAGGAAGGATTTTTGGATGTTTCCACTGTAAAGAAATGACAAATGACCTGGTGTGGTGGTGCACTCCTGTAATCCCAGCAGCTCTGGAGGCTGAGGCAGGAGGATCGTGAGTTCAAAGCCACCCTCAGCAACTTATCGAGACCCTCAGCAACTCAAGGAGACCCTGTCTCTAAATAAAATAAAACACCCCAAATGTTTGAGGAGATAATATGCTTACCCCGATATAAATATGCACTGCATACATGTATGGATCAGAATGACACATGATAACTTTTATGTTTTTATGTATAAGCTAAAATAAAATTAAATGAATTTTTTATTAAAAAAATCATTCACACCCTGAAAAAATGATCCAACATGTTGATTTATTCCACATGCTAAAAATACTACTTCCTTTGCATTGATCTATCAAAAAGGTAAATAGAGAACAAATGAATTTTTTTTCTCTTAAGAAACATACAAAATACTAAGGAAGATAAATAGTAAATATCTGTTATTTTAATACAAAATAAGAGGTCATGGAATAAAGTGAGGGAAGTGGAAAGATAATAGCTGCTGACAAGAGTTCTGGACTTTGAATTACTTGAGGGTGGGGTAGATCCAAAGTAGGGAGGAAGCATAGGGCCACACCCTGGTGAACAACAGCAGAAAGGAAATTAATTATCAACATTGAGGAACTTTGTGGATAGGCTTTGATGGGCTATAAATTTGTATTTTTCAAGTATTTCAGACACAGTGGGTGATTGGAAGTGTAAAGAAAAAGATGTGCCTCAGGGAATGAGTCCTTTGATTTTTGGGAAAATGTCCTGGGAGTTGGTAGATAGTGAAGATGAGGTTAAAGAAGAGGAGAAAAGAAAGAGAAGTTTTCTTCCCCTATTTCTTAATAGTAATGGTAGATAACAGTAGATGGTAATTTGTTTGTTTAAAATTTTTAAATTTTATTTGTCCTAATTAGTTGTATGTGGCAGTTGAATGCATTTATAAGTTTTTATAGATCATACATAAATAGAGTGTAATCTCATTTTTCTGATTATACGTATTGCAGGTAATTTGTTTTTAATGTCTGTATGCAGTATCTAGACTATTTCATGTGTACCATGTCAGCTATCAAATTGCTATGTGTTCCTAGGAGAATTGATATACAAGAATTGATTTGAACAAAGGGTTTTTTAGTGAACTGAAAGTGGAAGAGAAGAAATTAGTAAGAGAACATCCGTTTGGAGGTGCAGAGGTCAAGAGGTGGATTCAGACACAAAAGCAAAATGACTTCTTTGTGTCTTTTCAATCCTTTTGGTGTCTGTGACCTAGAGAATGAGCTGCAGGGAGAAACTAAAGATCTTCATGAGGCACAGAGCTCTGCAGGACTGTTTAAAGATCCAAGTAGCATAAGTGATAACAAAATAAGAACATGGGCCTCCTCCTCTTCTTCCTGCAGAATATAAGGCAACTGTGATTCTTCAAAGTTCTAGGGCCATCCAATCCAGCAGACTTTCACAGCACATGGCTATTCAAATTTAAAATAATTTAAGTGAAATAAATAATTACAGACCTTTGTCCCTGTAGCCACATCTGTGCTTAGTACTCACTTGCAGGTAATGGGTACTTATTGGATAGGAAGTTCTATTGAATAACAGAACTTGACTGCAGGACTCAGCAGAGCAATAAGCAAGACTGTGATGCTTGATGGAAGATTGAAAGATGATGGTCATGGCAGCACAGCAGAGGAGGCTGGACAAACATTCCTTTAAGAATCTTAGGACCACTTAAGTGCACTTTCGCAGAGAAGTGGCACCAAGGAGGTAGAGGAGCAACTGAGTCAGTAAAATTTACTCCATTATGGTTGTAAGAGTCCCACTTACATAATTGCAAAGCTTGAGTTCAATGAGTAAAGTAGCATTAATAAAAAGTCATATGTTGTCCATTGAGAATGTACAGATAAAAAAAGAGTAAACCTACCTAGTTTTAGTCAGTAATGGTCAATATAACAAGTATTCCTAGCAGTTAACATATTAGACACATCCTATCAGGCACTGTATGAAGTGCTCTGAATGCATTAACTTATTTATTCCTCATAGCAGCTGCAAGAGGCTGATACTCTAAGTAGCCACATTATCAGATAAGAAAACCAAAGCAAGCTTATATATATAGACTTTCTGGATGCAGAACCCATTTACTTAGTCATGATAAAATTGCAATGATTAATTCCTGGCATCAAAATAGTAGAGCTTTAGACAAACTCTGAAATGAGAGAAGGCAAATCAATAGACCAGTTTTAGTACTGGGATACATTTGATTTGTACTCTGGTTAAAGTATAAAAAAAATTAAATATCAAAAACTAACAAAAGGTAAAACCCAAAGCCAGAGAACCATGATTAAAGGACAATTTCATACAGATGTGATGTCAAGCCAGTGAGTAAACAATGTAGACAAGAGTATAAGGGATGAACTTCAAACTCTAATAAGTCTTTGTAAAAATCTAGGATAAGAACTGCAAAGGTGTTTGAATTTTCAAGGCCCATTCTGATTAATTGTAGTGTTAGAGAGGAATTGTGTTGAGAAGGGTTCTGAGACTCAGTGGGAGTGAAGGTAATAATTAATTATGTCCACTGTAATGAAGGGGGCAGATAATCAATGCATATATCAACATATATGTGTATATATAATTCCTGATTTGGAGAGATGTGGAGGAAGATGTTTCATGCTAGAAACAAAACTGTAAAAAAGTAACTAATTAACATTCATTTGCATAATCCTGCACATTAAAAAATGGCAAATTTTGAAGAAACAACCTATATTGCTTAAAATGGCTGTTATACTAAGGTGCACCAATCTCATGATCTCTAGAATTTAAAAATTCATACATCATTGAGTTGAAAATTTTCAACTATAAGCTATATTTGATTCTTATTATTTTCAGGAGTACCTAGATGAATATTCAACTCCTCTGCTGAGGTGAAGAAGGAAAGCAGAAACTGCCAAGATAACCATTCACAGTGTATGTCATTGTCCCCAAAAGATGTCAGCAGTCCTTGAAAATGTCTTTATTTCTGTCTGTATTCTTCTTTCTGTGATGAGAATTTAAGAGGGTGAGTATGTACTAAGGCCAAATAAAAGGCAGTGCTCTTCACTTCAGTCTTCCCTCAGACACTGGGCCCTAGGGAGGCCCTCTACTGACCACTCAAAACTCTCCTCTTTTTAGCATTAGTTGACAATATTTATACAGCACCTTTTGGCAGAGAGAGGTGAAGTATTATGTTACTCAATAGGAACAATAACTCAGTAGTGACAAAAAGGTTGATTAGATTTTGTTCATTCTCTCTGCCGACTGTGAAAAGTGTAACACTTGAAGAGGTAAAATTATTACCAGAAGAGCAACACTCCTCTTTTCTCTTAGAACATGTGTGGGAGGATACTTGTGGACTCTCGTGTTCCATCGATGACTTTTTCAGGGTTTTGTCTAAAGCATGAGTCATCATGGGCCTTAGTTTTTGGAGAATTGGTTAATAGATTATTTTGCTGTTGAAAACAGTTTGCCTAGTCTTGGTGTGTACTAAATGTTCAATTTATCTTTGCTGTCTTGAATTGAATGTACCCCTTATACTTTCCCAAGTGTCACCCATGCCCCATTAAGCAATGCACCAAGTGCCTATTGCCTGGAGAACATGAATGGTGCTGCTCAGAAAGTATCAGGCACAGATAGAAAGGAAAATCCATTTTTCACTTTAGTTTCCAATCAGGAAGAGTTGTACTGCCTCCAAAGATCATTATGCCATCTCCTGTATACCAAAGCAAAACCAAATCAACCAACCAGCTAGCAAAACCCACAAGTCCCTACAGAGAATTCAGGTCATCATTACATAGTTATTGCCAACATTAATAGAGAAAGACTCAAATTTCAAAGGCTTTCCTTTCAGGAAGTGGTAGGACTGAAGAAGGACCCGTGGCTGGAACCATATGTCCAAGCACAGAAGAGATGGTGTGGGAATAGGGACCCTAAGACAGCAGTCAGGAACATCAGACAAGGCTGTACACCCACGCTGCTTCAGAATTGCCCTCAATTCCTAGGAAGGAGAGATGCAATGATTCTTTAAAAATCAACGTACTATACCTCCTCAATATTGCCTTTAGATAACTACAACAAAGTATATATGGTTTAAGAAACAAGAAACCAAAAGAAGACACAGTTAACAAGAATCTATTTTTAAAAGAGCTCTGAGCAAAGTTAGAATGTGATATATTAATATAAGGAGATACATCACAACACCCCCCCCCCACAATTCCAATAGGTCAGGATGAAAATAAAATAATATAATGCCTACCATTTATTTTGCAGTAAGGTCAAAGCAATAGTGTTATCAGCAATAAAAGAAGGCAAACAGATATTCTTGACACAGTCAGAATTAAGCATTAATAATGTCTCCTTTTTATGTCTTAATTGGATGTGATTTGCCTCTGATAGCACCTTTCATTATCAGTATAGCAGGGTGTCTGTGTGTTCCATCTGAGGTGTCCATTGTTCTAATTATTCCTACATGCTGGCCACCCTCAACACATGTTAAATAACACCAGTAATGTATCTTGAAAAGAAGCAATATGCTTAAATATATTATAGATAGTCTGTCAGTCTGGGATTGCATTTTACTCTCCAGATTATAGAAAGCTGTGTGACTATTTTACATTGATAGGCATTTGTATTGATTGGAGGGGGAAAAAGAAAGTGCTCATTACAGAAGTGCTGGCAGGGTAATTATAGAGTGGCACCCGTGCTGGGGTGTATTAGAAACCACTCTTGTCTTTAACACTATGCATCATGGAATACCAGCAGCTCAGTGGAGTATGTTTTTGTACTTGAAAATGCCTTCCAATTAGATAAGGGTAGCAGGTATTTTCTTTTTTTCTATCTATCAGAATTGTGAGGTTAGAATATTGTCATTGGATATACTTTCATCGTAAAGTTATTTATTTGTGGAAATCAATATAACAGGATTTTGTTCATCTTAGATTTTGGCCTAATGGTTAAAGGCCTGGGTTTGAATACAGTGTCTGTCCCTTACTAGCTCTGTGAGTTTAGGGAAATGTCTTCATGCATCCTACCCTCAGTTTTCTTATCTGAACAATGGAGTCACTAATAGCACTTCCTGGAAATATTTGTGAAACAAAGAAATTCTGGATGGTGAGTAATTGGTCTATGAAAATAGTAGCTGAAATGATTGTGATGATTATGGCTCATGAATCAATTCATCCTTATTCTAAATTATTTTTTATTCTAATATGTTATCTTTTCATTACTGACCTACTAATATTCTACCAATACATTCTCTGGAATAGGAAAAGAAATCAACCTGCAAGTTAGTATCTATTTTTCTTAAAGATATTTAAACTTCCTGCTATCTGGGTTCACTCTCTTACAAGTTCTTGAAACTGTCCCACAACTGAACTTCCCTTTCCCTCTGATTGGTTTTCCTATTCTTCTGTCAAGTCACTTGAGTTTCATGCTGCTAAAAGCAAATTTGGATGCAGATCCAGAACAACTTAAGATTCTTGGCCATTGCTTCTGGCCTCTATGGAAATGCAGAAGTATGGTAAAAGAGGGAATTGGTTACCTCTGAGTGTACTGCGCCAGAATTCCAGACTCCTGTGTTTTATCTCCTACAATTCACAGACACTCTGGTTCTAGAGTTAAGACAGGAGGTTTTCAGAGACATCGAATGCCACTAAAATTTTTTTTCTTAAAGTCTATTTAGCATGGTTATATGGTTCTAATAGAGGTACCTGTACTTTTCTCTGAAATGTCCAAGTTCAGAAGACAGACTCTGAAAGAGAAAGCAGATCTGCCTTCCAATTCTAGCTCTGCTCCTCTTCAGGCTCTGTGAGCTGTAGAGAGTTACTTAGATTCTTGAAACTTCAATATTTTTCATTATGTAATGATAGTACTCATAGCTATTTCTTGGCTGATTTCAGGTGGGAAATAAATGAAAAAATACTTAGTATCTTCTTTTCCTGTGATATGATTTTTGTTCTTCAATGATAAGGAGGTCTCCTAAATGTATTCTTCCCTGCTGACAGAGTATAGAGTACACCTCCTGAGAATCTGAAAGGTGTGTGTTCCACTAAAATAATTTCAGCTCTTATAATGTTGAAATCAGTAGGAAAAAATAATGTATATATGCATATACAAATATATTTATGATAAAGAGCAATATTCTCTCTTTGGAAACAATGCTTATCCTTTTATATAAAAGATTGTTGGAAATATATTAGTGACAAAAGACCATCCCTTTCACTCACCTCACACACTAATTGATGTAGGACCTTGCTTATTTTCTGTTCCTTAGAATCATCTGTCCCCTATTTGCAAAAATTTTCACCTTAACTTCCCACAGTTAGGTTGATTCTACCTTCCCAAAGTATAACAGAGTAAACAGAGCTGTAGATAAGACAGAGCTGGGGGAAGGGGGTCGGGTGTGAAAAAATGGTGGAATGAGACAGCCATCATTGCCCTATGTACATGTATGATTAACAATAATGATATGAATGTACATCATGCACAACCATAGAAATGAAAATTTGTACCCCATATGTGTGCAAAGAATCAAAATGAAGTCTGTAAAAATAAAAATAATAATAAAGAAAAGAAAAAAAGAGAGCTGAATTTATTGCTTATTACAGGAAGGGGAACATCATATTTTTAAATTGTCTCTTGAGAATCACAATTAAAATACTCATTTTTTACAAATAAAAATATTTACATTTAAAGAGATTTGGTTTTTAACTTTGTGCTATACAAATTCTATAAACAGAACTGTTATTGTTTTACACACATAGTAATTTGTCACTAACATAGGCTAAATTACCTTTGTAATCCTTAATGAAGATGACTTTTCTTCTGAAAATTCTTCTCAATAATTACAAGATTTTATATTGTCATCCACTTATCAGGGAAAACATTCGGCCTTTGTTTTTTTGGGATTGGCTTGTTTCACTTGACATGATAATCTCCAATTCCATCCATTTGTCTGCAAATGCCATAATATTATTTTTCTTTATATCTGAGTAGCATTCCATTGTATATATATACCACAGCTTCTTTATCCATTCATCTGTTGAAGGGCATCTAAGTTGGTTCCATAGTCTATTGGAATTGAGCTATTGTGAATTGAGCTGCTATACACATTGATGTGGCTGTGTTACTGTAGTATGCTAATTTTAAGTTCTTTGGGTATAAATCGAGGAGTGGAATAACTGGGTCAAAAGGTGGGTCCATTCCAAGTTTTCTGAGGAGTCTCCACACTGTTTTTCAGTGTGGCTGAACCAATTTGTAACTCCACCAGCAATGTAAAAGTGTGCCTTTTTCCCCACATCCATGCCAACATCTATTATTGTTTGTGTTCTTGATAATAGCCATTCTAATCGGAGTAAGATGAAATCATTGGTTTAAGCCATCCCCCCAAAAATAAAAATAATAATTACAAGAAAGGGATAGTAGTTGTTATGGTTTGAATGAGGTGTCCCTCAGAGAACTCCTGTGTTAATGCAGGAATATTCAGAGATTCAACGATTAGATTGTAAGAGTTGTAACCTAATCAGTCCTACTTTGAATGAGCACATTGTATCTGTAGACAGGAGGGGCATGCTGGAGGAGATGGATCACTGGACGTGTCCTGGAAGGGTACATCTTCTTCGTGGTCCCTTCACCACATAACCATCTCTCTGCTTCCTTCCCTGCTGTGAGCTGAGCAGCTTCTCTCTGCTGGGCCCTTTCACCATGATGTGTTGCTTCTACTTGAGTTCAGAGTAATGGAGTCAGCCATCTGTGGACTGAAACCTCTGAAAACATGAACCCCAAATAAACTTTTCCTCCTCTAAATTGTTTTTCGGGTGTTTTGGTCACAGCAATGTAAAGGCTAATTAAAACACAAGTATAATATTATACTTGATAACAAAGATATAACTTAAGAACAATCTCCATGTTCAGATTGTCAACATATACCACTATGAATTTAAAGTCCAAACTAAATTAGGTTGAAAAGATAATAAGCCAGGCCTGAAAACCTAAATTTCACCAGATTCAAAGGTCCACAGTGTCCACATAAATGAAGTCTTGCCTGCCTTCTGGTTTAACTCATTTTGTGTCCTTTAGTCCCTCATTCTCAGGGCACTTTCTCACCTGTTCAAGAGTTCTACCTATTGTTAGGGCTTCTTTGGAAACTGACTCAATCTATTTCCCAGATCAAAACATGAGCAAGAAAAAGCATCAGGACAAGACACTTGTCACCTAAACTTGTCTTCCAAATCATGTTGGTGCACAGGTAAATATAAAAATCACAACTCAAGACATGAAATCCTTCTTTAATTGACGAGTTAGAGGCAAAATTGATTCTCAATAAAAATTAAAATATTTTCAACTAACGAATATAGACTAATGAACCTAAAATAGAAACAGGCAGAATTAAATTTATATAGCACATTCTATCCACTAAAATAGCTATTTTCTCTTTTCTTTAAAGTGAAATTGATTGCTAAAATTTGGCCTATCAATACTTGGTTTGTCAACACATGTATTAGGGTTCTCTAGAGGAAAAGAACAAATAGAATACATATGTAATTATGAGGGAATATTAGTTTGGCTCACATAATCAGAGGCTGAATAGTCCCACAATGGTCTTCTGCAAACTTGAGAACTGGGGAAATCAGTAGTTGCTCAGCCAAGAAGCTGAAACCTCAGAATAAGAGGGGCCAGTGATATGGACCCAGTCTAAGGTTGAAGGCCTGGGATCTGATACAAGTCTTCATTCAAAGGCTGAAGAATCTGGGGTCTGATATCCACACTCAAGCAGCAGCAAAAAATGCACCACTCAAGAAGGATTGTGGTTTGTTTTACTCAGCTTTTTCACTGCTGTGACCAAAAGATCAGACAAGAAAATTAAAAGAGGAAAAGTTTATTTTGGAGCTTACAATTTTAGAGGTCTCAGCCCATATAGAAGGCTGGCTCAATTCCTTGGGTCTCAAAGTGAGTCAGAACATCATGGTGGAATTGTGGCAGAGGAAAGTAGCTCAGGACATAACCAGCAGGAAGCAGAGAGAGGGCTCTGCTCAACAAGTACAAAAAACTAAACCCCAAAGATGCACTCCCTGTGACCACCTCCTTCAGCTACACCCCACCTGCCTACAACACCAGTCAGTTAATCCCTATCAGGGGATTAATACATTTATTAAGACTTTTATAATCTAATCATTTCACCTCTAAATCCTTTTGCATTGACTGATATATGAGCCTGCTTGCACAAACAGGAACTTCCCCTTCTTCCATCCAGGTCCCCAGCCTAATGGACAGTGCTGTCCACATTCGGATTGGGTCTTATTCACTCAGTTCCCTGACCAACATGGCAGACTTTTCTGGAAACAGAAGGATACTTAGCCAATTTTCCATGCATCTCTCAATCCTGTCAAATTGACAATCAAGATTGACCATTGCAACACATACATCCCTAACACTTGTAGTGTCTGATTTTCCCCTTTTCTTTATAATGTCAGAATAGAACAGCTTTTCTATGACAGCGAATTTCTTTGAGCTTCTATTTTTATTCATATACTTGCAAAAATGAAACAGAAAACAAACCAACAATATTATAACTTGGAGAGCAGTTCACTTCCTTAAAATAAGATTAAACCATGAGAAAAATTGCAATTTTTTGGTTTCCTATAACAAGGCTCATTCCCACCTGCCTTTTCCTCTTATTTTTTCCTCCCTTATTTACAGTACGGTGGGACTTTTGAGTGAAGGAATGGCAAACAGTTAATAAAACCTTTGATGGGTATTAATTACTTTCCACTTAATTACCTGCCATGTGGATCTTGTTGAGCTATTGATTACTGGCAAACACACATCCCACTGGGGATAAGTGTGATTTAACTTCATCCAAAGAGTCAATTAGCCCAAGTAACATGGGGAGAGCTGGTGCTTCGCCTCAATAGCTGGGGTTTCTTGCCAAGAAGGGTGGATAAGCCATTTATTTGTTCATTAAAACACAGTTCTACTATCAACAGGAGGCCCTTACCAGGTGTTATTGAGATTGGTAAAATGTCACTGTGAGTCATCAAAGATTAGCAGCATGGTGTCCAAACAATATGGGCAAAGGGAGTCTTGTCTGGTTGAGAACCCTGGAAGAACTGGTGATGTTTTGGAGTCAATCCTAGATGTACAGTCCTGGTGTAGTTCTCTACTTTGTATAATGATAACCAAACGACTTTATCAAATACACCTTTGCATAGCTATCATTTGTAATGATAATACCACCTTCTACTGTCTGACATTTTGGATCCCAGATTATTTTCTTTGCTATGTTAGATCATAAGAGTAAGATATTTTCTGAGACTTCACTGAGTAACCTACTAAACTCCATGTGTATTTTTGTCAGAAAGTTCTATGGACTCTTCATAGTATCCATTGAAATATAAAGATTGCTATGTATCCTTTTTAAAGAAGTTCAATTACAAGTGTGGTGACTTGACTAGTGACACCTAAGTTCTCAAACCAGGATTTGATCTCAGGTTATTTGGACTTCAAATTCCCCTTCTCCTTTCTCTAGGATGATCTTGCAGATGCTGAAGACAGAAAAACGTCAAATCAGATAACATGTGAATATCTACCTCTGGAGTCTGTTTCATTTCAAGTGTGTTATGTTCACATATTGCTTTTGTTCCAAAATTCTCCATAGCTGTACAAATGAAGCAAATATATGGTGACAAATTAATCATATATATACTAATCATATATATAATGAAAGAACAGTGTGTTTTGTAGTGGTGCTGATGAACATGGAGAAACAGGCAGAACCTAACAAATGGGTTTCATTGCAGTAGGGTAGATTCTTTATATATATCATATCTGAGCCTCAAAAAATCCATTTAGTTTTAAAATTTGCCCATTTTTTGGACAAAGGAGACAGGCACAAGAAGGTTAAAAAAAGAAAAAAGTCTATAGTGATATGCTCAGTAAATGACTTAAACCCATAGTACTCAGACAAAAAAAAATTCATTTTATTATACTTTCCTGAGAAATACTTTCTAAGCCAGGGGGGTTAGTTACTTTGCTCATTCCTTCAACATGCATGGGCTTAGCAGTAAGGGTGTAGAATAAATGCATCTTGACTCATAAGCTATGTTACCTATTTGGCATTTTCTTATTCATACCTTGAGTGTCAAAGCAATCTCAAGGCTAAAAATTCACAGTAGCAGCTGGCACTTTCCCATTATCCTTTTCTTTTAACATAGGAATGCAATATTGAAAGAAATTTATTTTCTCTTTTGTATGTAAGGCACATTGTGTGTGACTCAATATTTTTAGTTATCTTAATTATAACTAATTATAATAGCAGGAAAATCATATATAATACTCAAAATTTAAAACACATCTTGTCCAGGTAAGTTTAACACAGATATTTCAATTTTCTTTATTTATTTTTAAATAATTTTAGTCATAGGTAGACATAATACCTTTATTTTATTTATTCTTATGTGGTACTGAGGATGGAAACCAGTGTCTCACATATGCTAGGCAAGTGCTCTACCACTAAGCCACAACTCCAGCCCCTTCAATTTTGTCTAAAAATCAAGATTGTTTCCTTTAACCAAACATTTCAGTAAGTGTACATGAGATTTTACTAGGAGGTTATAAAGAGGTAACTTCTGTACCTGTAGTTTCACAGGAAAGTAGGATGCCTGGGCAGCATTGCGATGTTTGGTTTCAGTGTTGTTTAAATACTATGGATAATTTGTTAGTTATTTAAATAATTCAAAACAAATAAATTAACTTTTGATTCCAGTTGTTAAAGAATAACAGACATTGGACTTATTCTCCCATTGTAAATAATTAAAGAAAATGGAACAAAATATGTATGGTAATTCCTTTTAGGTGCTGAACAATTCAGGCCTGTATTCTTTGAGAGAAAATGTTCAGTACAGTATGGGGAACTGATTATTCACCAATGCTTCCTGAACTTCTTTCATTTCAGCACAAGAAAGTGGGATCCAGTGTTCAACATTTCAAAGAAAACTAACAGAAAGGAGGATCTAGCATAGAGAGGAAACCCTGACACTAATTTAGAATACTCCTAAGTCTTTGACCAATTGCCATGCTGCTCCTGCACAGGTCAAGACTCTTGAAGGCCTGGCAAAGAACAGGTATTTAGGACATGAACTTAACAGAGGTTCTGGCAATTACACAGTGATGAGAGATGCTGGACTTCTTAATGGTTAAAACAGAGTAAAGAGAAATATGCATGTGTGAATATGTTTTCTTTCTTCTCCTGAGTTTTTATAAATTGTAGTTAATGGGCGAAGTGAAAATTACAGCATCGGTGTTGTCATAAATATATATTGAGGTCATATTTAAGACAATTTTAAATGGAGGCAATTAGGTGATGTAAAAGGAAGTGATACTTCTACACCTCAGTAGAACTGGTAAAGGGAGGACACAAGTGAACTGCAGTAAGTTATGGATATATAATGTAACACCTAAAGCAACCACTAAAACAGCTGTATAGAGTGACATTGTCAAAATGCTATTGATAAAGTATAATTGAAGAGAGTTTAAGAAATACACAGAAAAGGAAGGAAAGAAAATAGAGAAAAGTAAAGCAAGAGAACAAACAAAAAAGCAAAAAGTAAAATGGTTTATTTAACCCTAAAGTCTCAATAAATCATGTTAAATTTAAATGAAATAAATACATCAACTAAAAGAGATGTCAGAGCAGATTAAAAAACACCAACTGTAGTGATTGTCTATAAGAAAATCATTTCAAGTACAAGAGTATGTTGCCTACTTATGATGTTGCAACTTATAACTTATTTTTACTTTTGGAAAGGGCAATTGTAGTGGGCATTCAATAGAAATTGTGCCTCTAATTTGATCTTTCCCCATGCTAGTGATATGTGTGTGACATTGTACAATCTTTTGACACTGGCAAGGACAGAGACAGAGGTCACAATCAGTTATACAATCACAAGGATACACAAACAATATTCTATAGTGTACTGTGTTGCTAAAATCTGATGTTTGGTAGGTTATAAATTCATTTTTGACACATTAAAAATTCATTTTTGACATGCTATTTTCAAGCTATGATTGGTTTATTGGGATACAATCTGAATATAATGTGGCTTCAAGTAAAAAGTTCATGTAAACTTTATTCAAAACAGCAGAAGTGACTATATTAACATTATATAGAGTAAACTTAAAAGCAATGAAAATTACTGCAGACAGAGAGGGACATTGTATAACAAGAAAATTTTAAATAAAAAAGATACAGAAATCCTAAGTGTATATACACAAAATGACAGTTTTTTGATTCACATTTTGCAAAATATGTGAAACAAAAACTGATCAAAATGGAAGGAGAAATAGGGAATTTCACAGTAATAGTGAAAGACATGAATATACTCTCCTAGTCATTTGTAGAATAAACAGAGCATCAGCAGATATAGAAGGGCTCAACCAACAGAATCTCTATGACATTTATAGAGCACTCCACCAAATGATAGACTACACTCAGGTTTCAAATGGTCATCTTTAGGTCAAGGTAAACTAGATCCGGGACCCCAAAACAAACCTTAATAATTTTAAAATAATTCATTTTATGTAGAGTGCATTCTCTGATACAATGAGACAAAGTAAAAAATCAATAAAGAAAAAATGACAAAAAAATTCTCACACACTTGAAAACACACTTTAAATAATACATGGGTTAAATAAAAGTCTGAAGAGAATTTTTAAAAACATATTGAAGTGAATGGAAATGAAAATTAGTGGGACACAGTAAAGTAGTGCTGAGAGGCAAATTTATAGCACTAAAAATACATATATGTAAACAGAGAAAAATTTTAAAATCAATGAAATTAAGTTTCTAACTCAAGAATCTAGAAAGGAAGAGCAAAGCCATCCCATAGAAAGCAGAATGAAGGAAACAATGAACAATAGAAATCAATGAAATTGAAAACAATCAAGAAAATTAATTAAACAAAGAACTGATTATTTGAAAACATCAATGAAATTGAAAACTTGAAAGATTTCTTATAAAGGAAATCTTCAAACCCCCATGGTTTTATTGGAGATTACATTAAACTTTCAGAAAACAATCAACACCAATCATATACAGCCTCATACAGAAAATAAAGAAGAATGAATGCTTCCCTATTATTTATTTATTTATTTATTTATTTATTTATTTTCTTGGTTGTGTAAGTTGTAAAGTTTTATTTTGTCCATAAAGACTTAGTTTTCTTAAGAAGTTTTTTTTTAAAGTAATTTATTTTGATTCATTGTACACAAATGGAGTACAGCTGTTGTTTCTCTGGTTGTACACAGAGTCACACCATTTGTGTAATCATACATGTACATAGGGTAATGATGTTTGTCTCATTCTGTTATTATTCTTACCCCCACCCCGATCATACCCCTCTTTTCCCTCTATGCAATCCATCCTTCCTCCATTCTTGCCTCCCTTCCATCCCGCATTATGCATCATCATCCACTTATCAGAGAGATCATTCGGCCTTTGGTTTTTTGGGATTGCTAATCTCACTTAGCATGACAGTCTCCAACATCATCCATTTAGCTGCAAATGCCATAATTTTATTCTTCTTTGTGGCTGAGTAATATTCCATTGTGTATATATACCACAGTTTCTTTATCCATTCATCTATTGAAGGACATCTAGGTTGGTTTCACAATCAAGTTGTTGTGAATTGAGCAGCTATGAACATTGATATGACTGCATTGCTATAATATGCTGATTTTAAGTCCTTTGGGTATTGGCCAAGGAGTGGGATAGCTGGGTCAAATGGTGGATCCATTCCAAGGTTTCCGAGTAATCTCCACACCGATTTCCAGAGGGGCTGCACTAATTTGCAACCCCATCAGGAATGTATTCGTGTACCTTTTCTCCCCACATCCTGTCCAACACCTGTTGTTGCTAGTATTCTTGATAATAGACATTCTAATTGGGGTAAGATGAAATCTTGAGGTGGTTTTGATTTGCATTTCTTTTATTACTAGAAATGTTGAACATTTTTTCATATATCTGTTGATTGCTTGTAGATCTTCTTCTGTGAAGTGTCTGCTCATTTCCTTAGCCCATGTATTGACTGGGTTATTTGTATTCTTGGGGTAAAGTTTTTTGAGTTCTTTGTAGATTCTGGAAATTAGTGCTTTATCTGAAGTGTATGTGGCAAAGATTTTCTCCCATTCTGTAGGATCTCTCTTCACATTGCTGATTGTTCCCTTTGCTGAGAAAAAGCTTTTTAGTTTGAACCTATCCCAATTACTGATTCCTGCTTTTATTTCTTGTGCTTTGGGAGTCATATTAAGGAAATCTGGTCCTAAGCCAACATGATGAATATTTAGACCTACTTTTTCTTCTATTAGATGTAGGGTCCCTGGTCTAATTCCTAGGTCCTTGATCCATTTTGAGTTGAGTTTTGTGCAGGGTGAGAGATAGGGGTTCAGTTTCATTTTGCTGCATATGGATTTCCAGTTTTCCCAGCACCATTTGTTGAAGAGGCTATCTTTTCTTCATTGTATGTTTTTGGCACCTTTGTCTAGTATGAGAAAACTGTATTTATGTGGGTTTGTCTCTGTGTCCTCTATTCTGTACCATTGATCTACCTGCCCAGTTTGGTACCAATACCATGCTGTTTTTGTTACTATTGCTCTGTAGTATAGTTGAAGGTCTGGTATTGTAATACCTCCTGCTTCACTCTTCTTGCTAAAAATTGCTTTAGCTATTCTGGGTGTCTTATTCCTCCAAATGAATTTCATGATTGCTTGCTCTATTTCTATGAGGTCTGTTATTGGGATTTTAATTGGAATTGCATTGAATTTGTATAGCGCTTTTGATAGTATGGCCATTTTGACAATATTAATTCTGCCTATCCAAGAACATGGGAGATCTTTCCATCTTCTAAGATTTTCTTTAATTTCTTTCTTTAGTGTTCTGTAATTCTCATTGTAGAGATCTTTCACCTCTTTTGTTAGATTGATTCCCAAATATTTTCTTTTTTTAGAAGCTAATGTGATAGGGGTAGTTTTCCTAATTTCTCTTTCAGAGGATTCATTACTTATGAATAAAAATGCATTAGATTAATGAGCATTAATTTTATATCCTGCTACTTTGCTGAATTCATTTATGAGTTTCAGATGTTTTCTGGTGGAATTTTTCGGCTCCACTAAATACAGAATCATGTCATCAGCAAAAAGGAATAGTTTGAGCTCTTCTTTTCCTACTTGTATCCCTTTAATTTCTTTGGTCTGTCTAATTGCTCTGGCTAGAATTTCAAAGACAATGTTGAATAGAAGTGGTGAAAGAGGGCATCCCTGTCTCGTTCTAGTTTTCAGGGGGAATGCGTTCAATTTTTCTCCATTTAGAATGATGTCGGCTGTAGATAGATAGCCTTTACAATGTTTAGGAACATTCCTACTATCCTTATTTTTTCTAGTGTTTTGAGCATGAAGGGATGCTGTATTTTATCAAATGCTTTTTCCTGCATCTATTGAAATAATCATGTGGTTTTTAACCTTAAGTCTGTTGATATGATGAATTACATTTATTGATTTCTGGATGTTGAACCAATCTTGCATCCCTGGGATGAAACCCTCTTGATCATGGTGCACTATCTTTTTCATATGCTTTTGTATGTGATTCACTAAAATTTTGCTAAGAATTTCTGCATCTATGTTCATTAGGAATATTGGTCTAAAATTTTCTTTTCTTGATGTGTCTTTGTCTGGTTTTGGTATAAGGTGATATTGGCTTCATAGAATGAGTTTGGAAGTGTTCCCTCCTCCTCTATTTCATGGAATACTTTGAGGAGTATTGGAATCTCTTCTTTGAAGGTCTTGTAGAACTCAGCTGTGAATCCATCTGGTCCTGGACTTTTCTTTGTTGGTAGGCTTTTGATGACTTCTTCTATTTCATTGGTTGTAACTGATCTATTTAAATTATGTATATTCTCTAGATTCAGATAGGGTGTCTCTAGGAACCTGTTGATGTCTTCAAGATTTTCTATTTTGTTGGAGTATAAATTTTCAAAATAGGTTCTAGTTATGTTGTGTATTTCAATAATGTCTGTTGTGATATTTCCATTTTTATCATGAATTTCAGTAATTTGAGTTTTCTCTCTCCTTCTCTTTGTTAGTGTGGCTAAGGGTTTATCAATTTTGTTTATTTTTTAAAAGAACCAACTTTTTGTTTTGTCAATTTTATGAATTGTCTCTTTTGTTTCAATTTCATTGATTTCTGCTCTGATTTTAATTATTTCCTGGAGTCTTCTACTGCTTTTGGTGATGAACTGTTCCTCTTTTTCTAGGGCTTTGAGCTGTAATGTGAGGTCATTTACTTGTTCACTTTTCATTCTTTTATTGAATGTGCTCCATCAATGAATTTTCCTCTTAGCACTGCTTTCATAGTATCCCAGAGATTTTGATATGTTGTATCTTTGTTCTTGTTGACCTCTAAGAATTTTTTTTTTATTTCTCCTGTAATATCTTCTGCTATCCATGCACCATTCAATAGCAAATTATTTAATCTCCAGGTTTTGGAGGAGTTTCTGTTTTGTATTTTATCATTGATTTCTAATTTCAGTCCATTATGGTCTGATAGAATATAAGGTAGGATCTTTATCTTTTTGTATTTGCTAAGAGTAGCTTTGTGGCATAACATATGGTCTATTTTAGAGAAGGATCCATGAGCTGCTGAGAAGAAAGTGTATTTGCTTATTGATGGATGGAATATTCTATATATGTCTGTTAAGTCTAAGTTGACCATTGTGTTATTGAATTCTATGGTTTCTTTGTTCAATTTCTGCTTGGAAGATCTATCCAATGGTGAGAGAGGTGTGTTAAAGTCACCCAGTATTATTGTGTTTTGGTCTATTTGGTTCCTGGAATTAAGAAGGATTTGATTTACATACATGGATGCACCATTGTTTGGGGCAAAAATATTTATGATTGTTATGTCTTGCTGATTTATGCTTCCCTTAAGCAGTATGAAATGTCCTTCTTTATCCCTTCTAACTAATTTTGGCTTAAGTCCGCTTTATCTCATATGAGGATGAAAACCCCTGCTTTTTTACTGAGTCTGTGTGCATGGTATGTTTTTTCCTATCCTTTCACCTTTAGTCTGTGGGTATCTTTTTCTATGAGATGCGTCTCTTGGAGGCAGCAAATTGTTGAGTCTTTCTTTTTAATCCAATCTGCCAGTCTATGTCTTTTGATTGATGAGTTCAGGCCATTAACATTCAGGGTTATGATTGAGATATGATTTGTATTCCCAGTAATTTTGGCTTTCTTTTGGTTTTTAACTTGACTTGGTTTCTCCTTTATTTGGCTATTCCTTTAGGGTAGTTCCTCCTTACGCAGATTTACATGGTTGTTTTTCATTTCTTCCTCATGAAATATTTTGTTTAGAATGCTCTGTAGTGCTGGTTTTCTATTTGTAAATTCTTTTAGCTTTTTAGCTTTAGGATTTTATTTCATCTTCAAATCTGAAGGTAAGTTTTTTCTGGGTATAAAATTCTTGGTTGGCATCCATTTTCTTTCAGAGCTCGAAATATGTTGTTCCAGGCCCTTCTTGCTTTTAGGGTCTGTTGAGAAATCTGCTGATAACCATATTGATTTCCCCTGGAATGTAATTTGATTTTTTTCTCTCGAAGTCTTTAAAATTCTATCTTTATTTTGTATGTTAGGCACTTTCATTATAAAGTTTGATGTTGATCTGTTGTAGTTTTGTACATTTGGTGTCCAGTAAGCCTCTTGTATTTGATTTTTTATTTCATTCCTCAGATGTGGGAAATTTTCTGATATTATTTCATTGAAGAGATTATGAATTAATTCCTTTGGTTTGCATCTGTATGCCTTCCTCAATCCCAATAACTCTCAAATTTGGTCTTTTCATGATATCCCATAATTCTTGAGGGTTTGTTTGTTTGTGACTTCTTACCATCTTCTCTGTTTGGTCAACTTTGTTTTCAAGATTAAATATTTTGTCTTCAATGTCTGAGGTTCTGTGTTCCAGGTGATCTAGCCGGTTGGTTGTGCTATCTATTGAGTTTTTAATTTGGTTTATTGTTTCCTTCATTTCAATGAGTTCTGTTTGTTTTTTTCAGAATCTCTATCTCTTTATTGAAAAGATCATTAGCTTCCTGTAACTGTTCTTTTAACTGTTGATTGGTGTGATCATTCATTTCTGGCATTTGCTCTCTCGTCACATCGTTTGCTTCTCCGATCATTTTAATTATGCATACTCTGAACTCCCTTTCTGACATTTCTTCTGCTCTGCTATCATTGAATTCTGTTGATGTAGCATCTAGGTTTGTTCAAGACACTTTCTTCCCCTGTTTTCTCATGTTGTTCATGTATCTTCCCTTTATCTGTGAGAATCTGAGGTATTGCAGCTTCCCCCCTATAGACTTGTGTTGTCCCTGCAGGTTTCCAATATCTCACCAACTAGTCATCAGTAACACTAGACCGTGGGCTGGGGCCAGGCTAGGGTATGGGCTGGGCGTCTGGGGGTTGCCTCCAAGCAGAAGTCCCATGGGGGCACTCAGGGCCTATGTACCAGGTGCAGAAGTCTCAGGAGTCTGCACTGGACTGAGCCTGATGTTAGTCTCTGTGCCCACCTCCCAGACCTGGAAGTCCCTATTAATTGTTTGAGGTCAATCCTACTTTGATTCTAAAAACAAAACAGAATGAATTAAAAGTACAGACAAATATCCCTCATGACAAGAAATCCTTAGCAAAATATTAGCAAATGAATTTTGGCAATATATAAAAAGAATTATACACCATGACTAAGTAGGGTTTATTATAGAGAAGCAAGGCTGGTTCAATATTCTAAAAGCAATGAATGTAATTTAACATAATAACTGACTCAAGAAAAATTGAATTATTGCATCAATTAATGTGAAAAGATAAATGAAAAAAGTCAGTGCCCATCCAAAGCAAAAATTCACCGATAAATAGAAACACTGAAAATACTTGAATCTGATAAAGAGCACCTACTGAAAACTTACAATATATTTAATAGTGAAAGATGGACTGCATTTTCTTTATGATCAGAACATGTGAAGATATGTGCTTTCACCTTCCTTATTTAGTGTAAAGGTGAAAGTTCCAGATATTGCAGGAAATAAAGAGAAAATATAGGAATAAAAGGAATGAAATTGATTCTATTTGCAGATGGCATGATTGTCTATATAGAAAATCCCAAAGAAATCTACAGAAAATCTCCTAATACATAAATTCATTAAGATGGTGGAATATAAAATTAAAATATCAGAACATGTGTATCCAGCATTATATACTAAAATAACAAGTGTATACAAAAGTTAAAACACAGTCCCAATTAAAATAGCTGAAAAAAATACTGAATTTGAGGAAAAGTAATAAAATCTTTGCAGGGCTAATATGATGAAAAAATACAATGTTGATGAAAGAAATTGAAGAAAAACTAAATAAATAGGTGAATACAGCCCATTTATAGATTGGAAGACTCAAATAGTGAATATGTCAATATTTCCCAAATTGATATGCAAGTTTAATACAACCTGCATCAAAATTTCAAGAAGTTATTCTGTAGATATAAACATGATTATTCTAAAAATAATGGCAAAAGAGCCGGAAGAGTCAAAACAATTTTGAAAGGGAAGAATGAAGTGAAGGAATCTGCCCAAATTTTATAGTCTAAGTAGTCAAAATTGTGTGGTGTTGCTGGATTGAACTATAATGGAGTAATAATGGAGTCCAGAAACAGATCTATGGGTCCAATTGATGTTTGGCAAGCTACAAAAAATAATTCAATATAGAAAAATAGACTTTTCAAAAATTGATGCAGGAGAAATTGCACGTCCACAGGCAAAAAAAAAAAATCTATGGACTTTGACCTGAGTGACATTTTATGCAAGAAGTATCTCAAAATAGATTGCAGATTAAAATTAAAATTTAAAACTATAAAATTCTCTGAATAAAAAGGAGAAAATCTTCAGGTTGGACTAGACAAAGAATAAATAGATTTGACATTAAGCGTATGATTCATGAATGGAAAGCATGTTAAATTTGACCATATAAAACTTGGAGAATTTACTCTGTAAGAGACCTTGTTAAGAGAATGTGAAGAATAACTACAGTGTAGAAGAAAATATTTGCAAATCACACATCCGACAGAGGCCTAGTACCTAGAGTAACAAAACATACTCAATGCTCAACAGTTCAAATACAAAGAATCCAATTAGAAAATAGGCATAAAGAAATATTTCACATAACCTTTTTCTTCTTTCTCCTAGCTCCCTCCCTCCCTACATGCCTTGCAGTAGAGCTTGAGGAGTGAAGAAGCTGGTAGGGTTTGCCCAGCAGCCCTGTGGAGACACTCAGGTCTCTCCTTGCAGCCACTGCTGCTGTTGTGGTCACCACGTGGCCTAAGGATTGAGATACTGGTTGCCTGCAGTGTGAAATAAGGTCCAAGCAAATCCTGCTGGCAAGATGGAGGGGACTTTGTCCCTGTTTGGGGACCACAGCATGCAGAGGCCATCTGCTCCCAGAACTTTATGGCTGCAGCTTCTATTGCCAATATGGTTAACAGTTCTCTTAAGTTGGCTTGGATAAAATGTTGGTGGAGGTTACTGGTGATGTAACCATTAGAAATGAAGTTCCTGGAAGTAGAGCACCCTGCGGCTAAAGTTCTTTGTGAGCTGGCTGTTCTGCAGGATAAAGAAGTTGGAGATGGAACTACCTCAGTGGTTATTATTGCAGCAGAACTTCTAAAAAATGCAGGTAAATTAATCAAACAGAAAATTCATCCCACATCAGTTATTAGTGGCTATTGCCTTGCTTGCAAGGAAGCAGGGATATATCAGTGAAAACCTAACAACACAGATGAAGTTAGAAGAGATTGCCTGATTAATGCTGTCCATGTCTTCCAAAATTGTTGGAATAACTGGTGATTTCTTCTCTAATATGGTAATAGATGCTGTACTTGCTATCACTACACAGATATAAGAGGCCAGCTTTGCTAGCCTGTCAATTCCATTAATATTCTGAAAGCCTATAGGAGAAGTCAGATGGAAAGCATGCTGATCAGTGGCTATACGCTCAACTGTGTGGTAGGATCTAAGGGCATGTCCAAAAGAATAACTAATGCAAAAATTGCTTGCTTTGAATTCAGCCTACAGAAAACAAAATGAAGGTTGGTGTACAGATAATTATTACAGATCCTGAGAAATTGGACCAAATTAGACAGAGAAAATCATATCACCAAGGAGAGAATTCAGAAGACCCTGGCACCTGGTGCCAATATTATTCTAAGCACTGGTGGAATTGATGACATATGTCTGAAGTACTTTGTGGAGGTTGGTGCCATGGCAGAAGAGTTTTGAAAAAGGATCTTAAGTGCATTGCTAAAGCTTCTGGAGCAACTACTCTGTCAACTCTGGCCAATTTGGAAGGTGAGGAAACTTTTGAAGCTACAATGTTGGCACAAACAGAAGTGGTACAAGAGAGAATTTGTGATAATGAACTGATCTTAATCAAAAATACTAAGGCACATATGGGCAAATGATTTCATGTGCTATGAGATGGAACACTCTTTACATGATGTTCTTCACAATACACTGGTAGTTAAGACTGCCCAAGACTTTACAGATCTGGTTGAAAAGTTAAGAGCTTTTCATAATGAGGCTCAAGTTAATCCAGAACACAAAAATTTAAAATGGATTGATTTTGATTTGATCAATGATAAACTTTGAGACAACAAGCAAGCAGGGATGTTTAAACCAACCATAGTTCAAGAGCTTGAAATTTGCAACAGAAACTGCAATTACCATTCTTCAGATTGATGGCCTTATTAAATTATACCCAGAAAAAATGTTAGATGTACCTGTACCTCGAGTATTATGCATTGAAGTACAGCATGCTATCAAAAAATAAAAAGGAAATATTTCTCACAGGAAGATATGCAAATAGCAAATAAATATGGTCAACACCATTGACCATAAGGAAATACCAATCAAAACCACAGTGAGTCTGTCAGGCACTATGGTACATGCTCGTAATCCCAGTGACTTGGAAGGTGAAGACAGGACAGTTGCAGTTCAAGGTCAGTCTCTGCAACTTAAAAAGACTCTGCCTTAAAATAAACAAAATTAGAGAGGCTAGGTTCCCCTGATTCAATCCTGAGTACTGCAAACACAAATTTAAAAAAACACAGTGATATATCATTTCATACCTATTCATGTGGGTAAAATTATCAACAGTGCCAAGAGCAAATGCTGTTGGGATCAAAAAGAAACTGGATGATTTATATTTTGCTGGTGGAAATGTAAAGTACAGTCAGTCTAGAAAAACATTTGGTAGTTTCTTTAAAAATATCTAAATGTGATTTAAAAATCTAAACATACCTTCTAATCCAGAAGTTTCACCCCTAGGTATTTATATCATAAAAATAAAGACATATGTTTGTGCCAAAACCTATATTCAAATGTTTATAGCAACCTTCTTTATAGTCGTAAAAAACTGGAAACCACTCAATTGTCTTTCAGTAGGTGAATGATTAAACAAACTGTGGTACATTCATGGGATGAACTAGATTATTACAAAGGAAGAGGGTATTGATACATGCAACCTTCTGGATGACTCTCCAGAGACTTATGATGATTGAAAAAGTCAAAATCAAGTGATTACATGCTATGTTATCCCATTTATGAAACATTCTTAGAATGACAAAATGACAGCAGTGTAGAACAAATTGCTCTTGATAGGATTTAAGGAGGGAGTTAAGGTGGAAGGACAGTGGCTATGGCTATGATGCACAAGGTGAGGGATCTTCCTAGCGATGTAAACATTCTGTATCTTAACGGTATCCATGCCAATATCTTGGTTGTGATATTGAGCTATGGTTTTGGAAGATGCTACCATTGGGCAAAACTGGGAAAAGAACATATGGGATTGTTGAATTCTTTATTACAACTGCATCTACAACTATCTCAAAACAAAATTTTAATTAAAACCATACTGAAAGACTTAAAACTAAGCAGATCATTCAGGAAATAAATGTATAAATGGACAATAAGCTCATAAAAATCAACATTAATGATGAGGGAAATGCAAATTAAAACCACATTTAAATACTAATGTTCTTCTAATATGATGGCTACAATTTAAAAAATTGGCAGCAAGAAATTCCGAGGGATATGTCAAGTAACCAGAATTTACATGCATTACTGATAGTGATACAAAATGATATATGCTTTTGGCCCATTCATAACAAGTTAAATCTTAGCAATTACACAGTGAAGTAATTATTCAAGAAATATAAAATCTTTTCCCACAAAAAAAAACTTTTACCAAAATGTTAATTATTTGCTTCATGAATGATGAACTAGTTTGGAAACAACTGAGGAATCTACTTGTAGGAAAATGGAGAAGACATGGAATATTCATATATTAGAATACTAATCTGCAATATGAACAAACCATTGATATACAGAACAATATAAGCACATTTTAAAAGCATTCTACAAAAGAACCCATACACAAAAAATATATTTTATGAAGCTTTAGATATAAACAAAGGTAAGTGATTGTCATAGAAATCAGTTCAGTAGTTTCTTTGGTGGGAGGAGAAATTTACTTGGAAAGAGTATTATCATAGACTGAGCTTGCCTTGAGTGTGTGGATTTCACCATTCTGTGCATGTTCACAAGCTTATAAAACTCTATTTACCAAAATATATAATTAAGGCATGTGTATTTATACCTTGATTTTAAAAAAATAACTTAAAAAATGAAAGTGGAGAAAACTTTAAGAAAAGTTCCTATTCAATTTATTAAAAAAATATTAAGCTGGGCATGGTGACGCATGCCTATAATCCCAGCGGCTTGGGAGGCTGAGGCAGGAGGATCGTGGGTTCAAAGCCAGCCTCAACAACAGTGAGGTGCTAAGCAACTCAATGAGACCCTGTCTCTAAATAAAATACAAAATAGGACTGGGAATGTGGCTCAGTGGCTGAGTGCCCCTGAGTTCAATCCCTGGTTCTAAAAAAAAACAAATATGAAATGTACATTTATACCAAGGTTTCAGTGTGTGGGTGGTCTTTGGGTGCACACTACATTAATGAGAATAATCAGTTTACTAACTTAAAAAAGTCAGCCATACCTAGACAGCAGCTGAGAGTGGGTGATGAGCAAAGACTAGGATGAATTCCATCCTAGGGTCCTGAGATACTTTCCTCCCCAAAAACTAATATAATAAGACCTTTTGGTGTTCTGATTTGACTTAAAGATATAGCTTATGGTAGGCACAAAAGAATGCACAGGTAGCATTTACATTTATTTCTCTTCCTTTTCTAAACTTTATTTTTGATAGGGGTTGGAAATCAGCTGATTCCACTTTATATTAATTAGTGGGCCCATGGAGTTCAGGGAGCAAAAGACAATGCCAGGCAAGTTCAGTGGCTTAGTAGTCAACAGTCTGTTTGAGGTAGCATATGGCTTTCCCTTGTCAGCTGAATCTTGGCATAGTCAAACTCTTGTCTTACTTTGCTCATGTGCTTACTTTGCTATCTCAAGAAAGACAGTGGAATAGATCGGACATAACTTTCCTATGTCTATATATGAATACACCACAGTGAATCTCCACATTATGTACAACCACAAGACTGGAGTCCTAATTAGAATTAGATGTACTCCATGTATGTATAACATGTCAAAATATATTCTACTGTCATGTACATCTAAAAGGAACAAATTAAAAAAATACTGACTTGAAAGTAAATAAGATAATACATAGAATAGTGCTTAACACATAGTAAAGGCTCAGTAAATATCAATTGCTGTAATAATACTGTTAGTAATCTAAACTATTTAAAAAGTTAAAAAAAATTTTAGAAGGAACATAAGCAAATGTTAAGACTTTTTCTATTATTGAAGAACATCAGAACAATGATACCATTTTCCCATCATAATCATTCATAAAATCCCTTTACAATAGTCTCAGGTTATGAAGTTATGAGGACAGTGGCCTCTTGATACATTTATTAGCATGTTATTGACAAAATTAAAAATATCTTTGACATAAACAGAACAGACTTCCCTGATGCATAGAATTAGTTAATATCAACCACTTAAAATACTTGAGAATTATTTAGCTCTGCTAAAATAATAAGTACCTATGTCATCATAATTAATGTTAATTACCTTTTCTTGATTGATAACTATCAAATTCGTAATTCTTCTAAAGTCTGTAATGATCTGTAATAATAAAATCATGACCTTATTTTAGAGAAGGGTAATTATTTTCCTCTTCTCTCTTGTGAGTGGGCAATGATCCAAAACCTTTAAAAAGAATATAAAAATATCTAGATGAAAGTAAAACAGTCGAAGACTAATTCTTCCCTTATACATTTAAATTGCTGTCTTGCACAATTCTGGCAATCGTACGTACCAGGGATGTAGATTTTACAAGCATATTAATAACTGGAGACTTATCTTAAACTCACAGAGCTTATAAAACATATCCATAGAATCAAAGACAGATGTAAAGTTAATCAAAGCTCTGAAAATTGCTGCTATTTTCAGCAGAATTGTTTCAATGAGATTAAAAAGAGTTCAGTAATAATCAATACTTCAAGAGTGAAGTCTAAAATCCCCTTGCTTCTCACACAAGGAATTACACTGTGATCCCGAACATTCTCTTGCTCAAGTGGACAGACATCAAAGTTTGGAAGCATACAAAGTGAACAGTGGGGACTTAAATCTTAAGAGTGCTGGGTTATCCTTTCTAAGGTTGGAAAACTGAACACTGAACACTTTTAAATGAAATGGCAAGGGAAGGGTTTGTGGAAATAAATCACTTGATTCAGAATAGGACTGAATTAAGAAGAAATTTAAGAAGAAATTTTAAATAAATTTACTTTATTAAGCTTGCATTGGATAAATATTTTAGTCCTCCCCATATGTGTTAGTCAGCTTCCTGTTGTGATTACAAAATACTTGAAATTAACAACTTTTAAGAAGGCTTGGCAGGGCACAGTGGTGCACACCTGTAATCCTAGAAGCTCGGGAGGCTAAAGCAGGAGGATCTCGAGTTCAAAGTCTGCCTCAGCAAATTAGTGAGGCCCTAAGCAACACAGTGAGATCCTATCTCTAAAAAAAATATTTAAAAAAAGAAGGGCTTGGGATGTGACTCAGCAATTAAGCACATCTGGGTTCAATCTTTAGTACCAAAATAAATAAATAAATAAATTAAAAAGAAAAGGCTTATTTTGACTTATAGTTTCAGAGGCTTCAGTTCATGTTGGGTTGGCATCATTGCTATTGGGTCTGTGATGAGGCAAAAGGTCACAGTGGGGGGCTGTGGTGAAGCAAAACTGCTTACCCAGAAGGGACTGGGAGTCCCAATATTCTCTTCAGAGGCACACACCCAGTGAACTATCTTCCTTCTACCTGGCCAAACTAGCTGAAGATTTTCCCACCTCTAGGTAACACCAGTGGCTGGCAACCAAACCTTGAATACATGGGCCTTTGAGGCATTTTAGAAAGCCACCGCGTCACAGTTAGGACCTGTCATCACTTTGGTTAGACTTGCTCTAAACATTTGTCTTAAGCCCTTGAAGCCGGGAGAAGATAATCTTCTATACATTAAGAGAGAAACATTATTCCCTAAAATTTCTGAATAGAATACTCTCAACCAAGAGACATGTCTCAGGCTGGGGTTGTGGCTCAGTGGTAAAGTGAAGGCCTCACACATGTGAGGCACTGGGTTCAATTCTCAGCCCTGCATATAAATAAATGAATAAAATAAAGGTCCATCAACAACTGAAAAAAATATAGTCTTAAAAAAGAGACTTCTCAAAATCTACCATCTACCATATTTTTAAATCTACAAGACTTTAAGTAAGTTTTAATTAGTGTCCTTTAAGCAACCTTCAGTAAATATTTGCAGCTCTTTACAAGGTTTGTGAGAAAGGGAATTTATATATATGTTTTTTCAATATGTCACCAATTAAGCATTCTAGTTTTATTTAGATTACATAACTAAGGTACAACCAAATTCAGAATGCCTTTGTCCTTAGAAATGAAATGTGAATCTTTCAATTACAAGGCAAAATAAAGTTATATTATGTATATCAATGGCCATCCACAAGATGTTATTTGATTCCCACTCTCAGTGAATGTTGGACAATGTTTGAAGACATTTTTGGTTGTCACAATAAGGGGCTATACTGCTAGTATCTAGTAGGTAGAGGCTAAGGTTGTTTCTATACACCTTACTGTGCACAAGACCTCCCACACAAGGAATTATCCAACCCAAAATGTCAATGGAACTGAGTTTGGGAAACCCTAACATATATGACTCAAAATATTCCAAACCAGATTTAAATGTTTATTAAGATCTGTTCTTGATTCTTTCCATTAATGTGATTAATCATATATGTAATATATATTAAATATGTATTATATATTACATGTATGTTATATATGATATAGTATGGTGTATACGTACTACATGTATTGCATGCATGTTATTTGTAATGTATTATGGGGTATACATATTACATATTCATTACATGTGTGTTATGTGTAATATACATGTTATTATAATATCATATATATCTCATATATGTTATCCACACATATTATACATGTTATTTACCTATTATATATATACTATAAAACATGCATATATTAGTGCCTAATAGATTATTGATCAATCTATTACCTAAGTAGACTGTTGACTAAATATTTTCTTAGGTTTAAGTTATCAACTAAAATATACCAGTTTTTCCCTTAGTTAACATTTATTTAACTAAAACACTGCAAAACCAATATTTCCTCAAATTCAGAAAATAGTGTCATGTGAAGATTAATTACACAAATTGTTTAATTATAAGAATTTGTTCTTAAATTTTGTAGTGAATTTACAGATTTATTCATTTGTTGGTTTATTTATTTTGTTTTCATTGTTTCTGGAAAAAGTTACTCTAGTTAGACTTTATCCTAATTGCCGTCCTGGGAACAATTTCCTGAGTGTTTCTGCTGAGAAGTGGTCCTCTGGTGATATAGGCAAAATATCATGGTTATGTCAGAGATCTAAATATAAGCTCAAAACCAAGAAGTAAGCATTGAGAATTTGTTGCATGCCAGTCCTGTGCTTTAGCACATGCTTTCTCAATACATTGCATGAGGTATTAAGAAGAATCCTCAATTCTCTTCTCCAAATTGATATGTTCAAAGGCTGTGTTGTAATAAAATACTGTTTGAAAACACACGAAATTATGCACTTTGTAGTGTTTCGATATCAATAACAAGGCTAAACTGTGTAATTTAGGGACAGATACCAAAAAAAGCAAGATACTCTTAGCTTTTACATGCTGATTACAACCAAAGAATTAATTAAAGTACATGGGACAATATTTGAGTAATAGAGGAAACCATTTTATTCAATACCAAATTTCACTATAAATCAGGATTAAGTTATGGAAGAATATAAAAATAAGCCATATGGAATAATAGAGGATAATAGGTAGCAAGTAGAGTTGATCTTAAATTTGAATATCAAAAGGTGAATGAGATTTTTACAATATAAAATCAAGACAAGGCAGAATAAAAAATAAAGATGATAACAAGGGTTTAAATAAAAGAGAGAGGAAACATAACGTACCTTTTTACATTGTTTTACAATGTTTTCAAATAAGACAAGGGCTACATAACTTTACAGACTCCTCTTCAGTAGACTGATAGTTAATAGATAGATAATTATTTTAGTAGCTGAATCAGTTTCTCAGGATGAAAATATTTAACCTGTTAATAATTTTGAAGGGCTATTATGGTACTGTTTCCAGCAAGTAACTTGTATGCAACATTTTTGCAGCAAAGATGTTCAACTATATCATTCAAAGTGCTATATCCATTATCACGTGAAGTCATTACAAATACTGCTTAAGCCAAATAAATTAGTTCTTCTAGTGAATAAAATTAAAATTGTAGCTCTATGACATAATATATAACATAAAGTTCATTATGTCCATTTGATTATGTATGTTAACTGTTATTATCCTGATAATTCTTATGTAATTATTTTGTATTACTAATTATTATCAACTTATTAATACTACAATTTACTAAGGTTGTAAGTAGAGTTACACACTATGATCAACACCACATGCAATTGAGGAAAATAATTGCTATTTTAAATCATGACCATCTTATATGGTCAGTGTCTTATGTAAAATAAAGACTCTTGTGTTCTCCTGAGTCTTTAATAAGAAGGAATTTGTAAAGATGATCTGTGCTGAGCTTGCAGCATTGACCTGTTTTCCTATAAAAAGGCAAAGAAGAATTCAGAATTTGGGTGGTAATGAAAGAAGTTGTGGGAACAAAGAAAGTCTGAGCAGTTTGAAAGGAAGATAAAAGACATGTTCTACAAATGGCTAAAAAGTTTCAGTTATGAAATATGCAGTATTCAATTTAAAAAGAGTTTTTACACTTTGCTGAATCAATCAATTTATCTATCTAGCAATCACCTATTTTCTATCACCATCATCATCTTTATCTATATACAAAATCCTATCTTCCATCATGAAGTGAATTAAATACTCACAAATTCCTCTGAAGCTCCTAGTACAGGACAGAGTCCAGCTGAGCTACGTGAGGCAAGACAGAAGCTTAGATTTAAAGCTGACCAGGATATGGTATTAAGCACTCTCAGAATCTGAAGAAGCAATGGAGAAGCTATTGGACTTTCTACAGTTCATAAAATAAAAACTTGTGTTATCCTAATCTAGATATTTTGGTATGATAACTACAGAATATATCTAGAATACCATATGTAATCTCATTTTAATTCATCCTTGGAATGAAGTTGATTCATTGGATGCTAGATAATGCGCAGTAAGATATCTGAGATTTTACCCCAAAGATTCAACTACAGTGAGACTTTCTTTTTCCAATATTTTTTATTGGTGCATAGTAATTATGCATAATGATGGGATTTGTGTTTATATGCACTTGATAAAACAATGCAATTTTGTCAATATAGTTCCCCACCCCAGTGTTTCCTTTTTCCTCCCCCAGTCTTTTTATTTCCCCCATGAAAATAGAAGGGAGTAGAGAGAAAATACCAGTACCTGTAGAGGAAAGGAAGCAGTGAGACTTTCTGAATGAAACATTTTCAAAGTTCCTATTTCTCTTTCTTTCCCTTAGAAAGTACTGGACCATTTGTTTTGTGATCATGACAGTTTTTAGGGAGTTTGATATAAGAGGTTTACTCATCTGCCTTCCTCTGCAGATATAGCCTCAGCCTCTCTCCATTACCAGGCACAGGAAAGTTGTTTCACAATGTGTGATAAATGAATTAATTTTCTAGCACCGCCACGGAGAGGAGTGATATGCTTTTTCTGTTCATATTCTCATAACACCCAGCATAGTATCTTCTCCATAGCAGGTGGTCAATAAATGCTTGTTCTGTACGGTAGCTTAAAATAAGTGAGATTCTGATAAAGTTCCTTCTAACTTTGTTGTTCTGGAAAAACATAGAGGCAAAGTTGCTATCTATTCAGTGGAATTTGAAACATGCCAAATGTTTTGTGCTGAACAACTATTTTCTCAAAGGCTCTGCCAGTTGGTGTGGTTACAAAAAATATGGTTCAATGTTCGAACAGGATGGGACTTTTATTAGCTACCTGGCCTTGGGAAAACCACTTGAATGGTATTGGTAAACTGGGATCTGAATATTTTGTAAGAGGGCCGTGGGTTTAAGTCAGACAAAGTAGGTTCGGTTGCCTAACAGAATTCCTGGCATATGGAAAGAATGGTCATAAAAGTTAATCCCTCTATCTTTTCTGAAATTTCATATAGAAAGTTCTTTGAATAAATGCGAAGATATTTCAGGAGTTCCCTATGGAGATGTTAACATATTTGTAACATATCCAGTATATTCAATGACAGAGTTTGAAAAAATTTATATTATCCAGCTGTCACCTTACCCAGGATACAGCTGTAAAGGAAAGTGGTATAAGAACAGCCAATAATTATGGCAGGATTTTGAAGAGTCAAAAAGAAACCTTGATTCAGTTAAGTAAGTGATTCCTAGTTTTCCAGAGTTAGCATTTAAACACTGGCACCAAGCAAAGAGGAAGGATGGATGAGATAAAATAGATGAATGGAGGGATTAAGTAGCAAAATATCAGAAAGAAACTTAATACGGGGCAATATAGTGGAATTAATCAGAATATCAAAGTACATGATTTCTTTTGTCTTTTGTCATTTTATAAATCCATCCTTCCTTTGTCTCCTTAGCAACCCTTGTGCTCCGAGCAGTCATTAAATAGGTTTAGAGCAAGACTTTTACAGACTCCCAAGGAAGACATTTGGAAGAACTCCCTCCCTGCTTCTTTTGCTTGTGGAACTGCAGTTGCAATTGAAGGGACAAGAAAAGCAAAATTCTAAAGGGAAAAAAAAGATGCAGGCCACCCCCTGCTGTCCTTGTCCTGTCTCCAGTTCAAATAACTACCTGCCATAAGGTGGCGCTATAGCCTATCCAGAGAAAAGTATTGGATATAAGATCTGGCAAAAGTCCACTTAAATCATTTTCACTTGGCTTGTGGTTTGTGATTTTAAAAAGTTAAAATGCATGGCAGCCACTCTCAAACCCACCACCAACTGATGTAGAGAGAGTTGTTATTTTGGTGCTGCTTGGATTTTAATGTGGTGAAAAGGTGTGTGAAAGCAAGCAGGACCTTGTGTTTTAGCTTAGGTTATAAATACAGCTTCAGGGGAAACTCTTTGAAGTGCTGAGATCTGAGGTGGCGGGGGGTTGAGGCCCCCCTGAGGTCCTACAGAGAAACCACAGGTATCTGATAGTGTTTGCTCTGGAGTAAATCATCCGAGCATCAAACGGGGTTGAAAAAACAAAATTTCTAAACGTGCTTTATTTAAAAGAGTACATTGTTGGATATACTCTTATGTTAAATAGGAGATGGCTAGAATTTATAAGGCTGGATTATATTATTTGCAAGAGGGGTTTTGCTTCTCAGTTTGTGATTGTAAGAGGTATGGCCATGAAAGCCCCCAACTGAGTTATCTGTAAAACCCTAGCATCTCCACCCAAAGGAAAAAATGATCCCCCAAAGAGAGAGAGCTCCACGGGTTTCCTGATAACACATCAAGGGTAATCGAGATAAAGGAGAATGGCTCAACAGGAGTGTGTGTTGCATGACTCCCTGGGCAGTGCTCTCTATCTGAAAATCAATTAAAGGGCAAGGTACACCAGCTCAGAGCTGGTTTGGGATTTCCTGGGTAAAGATTTGCATAGAAACCTTTCAAACAACTAAAACCTATTGTAAAAGCAAGGATGGGGTTGATCTTAAAGGAGAAAAACCTCTGTCCAATATGGACTAATACTGGGAAATATTTATTGCCAAACATTTATCCAATGTGCAGATCTCTTTTTCCCTGTTGATACCACAAGCCACTCATTCAATCAATGTATGTATATTCCCGTGTTGTTTCTTTACAGGCTGGCCTTTTTCTTTTAAAATCTCACCTCCTATTCTGAGTCATCTCTGGTTCCTCATAGAGCCTTGCATATTACAGTTACACAACAAACGTTTTCTGAATACGCAACCCTCAGTCCAACTGGGAAATCTGTACATACAATGACTCACCCTTTTCATTTATATAATACTTCTCCTCTCCCACATCTTTGCTTTCTTTTGTATATTCATTTTTACCAGACAAATGCATGTTGGTTTTTCTGTGCCTTTGTTGTTGAAATAGGGCTCTCACCCATTCCCTTGGGCCTTTTGTCTTACAACTTTGAAGGTTTTTCCACTTTCTCTGCTACAAAACACATCACACATCTTTGCCTCTTGCCACTCCCCTGGGTCTCAGAGCCACAGACTCACACTGTCTGGGATTGTCCATCCATCTAGAGCACCTGGGGTTTAAGGTGTACGCAATTTGACTGTAATTGCTTCCTCCCAGCAGTTACTCCTTGAAGTGGTGAGGGGGGACATTTGGTTGGCTCTCTTTTTCCATCTACATAAATAGGTATCAGAACCAAATCCAAAGAGCATGGCATGTTGATCTAGAAATAAATGTTACCCTCCATAATGAGAGTTTTTAGCTATGCTTTTATTTTGTCTTCTTCTTTTCTTGGCTTATGTGTTAGCTTAGGCTTAATTCACTCTATTTACATTTGACCTGTTCATTTCTCTGGGTGAACTCAAACATAGTTTTTAATAATATACTACTTGAATATATCACATGCTTCATTTTTTTGGCCCCATTAGAACTCTATGTTGAATTGGTCTTCTGGTGCATGACTACTAGATTGGACTCAACTGTTAGGTCTTAAGTTGTAAGTAAAATGCATTTCAGATATCCTATTTTATTAGGAATTTTCATTTTTCTTAAACCTCCTTACCAGTTTTGGTAGAGGAAATCATGTACAGTGGTGCTCATGACAGAGAATAGATGGATATGTAAGTAATTTAGTAAACTCGACCTTCATCTTTATTCTTAAAAGAAATCTTATGCGATTAATAAAATAAATACTTTAATGAAGAATTTAAGTTCTACAAAGTTTAAGTACGATCAGAAAAGCAGTTAGTGAAGTGCTATATTTTCCTCTCCCATGGTCATTTGTTTCACCTGCCAAGTGTTCCAGCAAATCAGTTTAGGTATCATGGCGTGCAGAAGAGTAACGCATGCTAAACTAACCTGCACTGGAATGGGAGATCCTATGCCTCCCTTGTCATGTATTAGTCTACTATGGAGGTATTTTTGATCTTGAAGAGAAAATAAACCAACTTGTATAAAAAAATCAATATAATGATGTAACTGCACAAAGATCCAGATTGACTTAGGACAGTTTTTATCACCCAAGCTATTGGGGAAAGTTTTATTACTGTCCCAGTGTAAGAGCGGAATTTTTATTCATTATATACAATTTGTAAGAGATCATATTGAATTTTTAATCCAGTGCCTTTCCACTGTTATAGTCATATTTACTGCCAAGCAGTATATAGAAAAAAAAATGTAGTCACATTTCATGTCATTCCCTTGAAATAACTGATTTACTCCAAAACCATATTTGCCCAGTATGCTGCCTCTCTGTACTACCTGCCTGATTGGGTGACAGTTCAACTGATCATCTCTATTAGTTCACTTTCAAATGAAAGTGAGTCCTATTAATAGTAATGCTGAGGCGAAAGGCAGATACTGAGGCTGCTTTAGGATAACTGAGACACATGATCATATTCTTATGGCACAGTTCTAAAGTCAAGTCACACATAAGGTGGCGGTGTCTATTTCTAAGGTCTCAGTGGCTCTGGACCGAACCTCCTGTTACTATGCAGGTTAAGACATAACTTTCTGAAGCTAAAAATGCTGTAACAAATCCAGTCTATTTTCTGTTATGGTTTCTTTCTTATCCTTGTAAGGATAAACAATGTATTAAGCAGTAGATTAAATAGTGTCTAATACTAGAGAAAATCTGGATGCAACCAGAATGGAGAGGACAGGGTAGTGTGAGAGGGGTATAGTTCTTCATCTACATCTACAAGGACACATTTCTAGCCTCTTCTGAGAAGTCACCACAAGAAGGGAAGAGACCAGGATTCTTGGATGACTTTGTTATTCCATGAACAGTGGCAGTCCCAGTACTTTTGGTGGCCTCTCTTCTGTAACTATGCCCTGGGTGATCCTGGGCATTCCACCTAATTGCATGACATTTCATCCTTGTTCAGTAATTACACTTGTGCATAGTTATGAGTAAAGTGATTTTCCTATACATACATTAAAGTTAAATTCTGCTCCTGGGGTTTAGTGCATGTGCCTTCTTGTGGCATCAATAAGGAACATGTGTGCTTCTTCCTGCCATGTGTGAGAGAAGAATATGGTCAATTATGATAGTGAAATTTACTAAATGTGATGATAAACACTTTTAAAAGCAGCTCAACAAATGATTATGGATTTCACACTTTTACTAATTGCTTCAATTTCTGACTGAAATAAAAATCTTCTACTTGCTTTACTATTATGGGGTAGAGATTTCTAGAATAAATTACAAATATCTTCAAAGTATGTCTCACTGTGCACCTTACCCTTCTATGCTGGTTGCTCTATTCCTACAAATTAATGACTACTTGTAAAATGTTATTTTTCCATGTAAAACTCATATAGAGATAAATGTACATATGTTATATATAAAGTATAGAAACCTCTTTATATATATAAAATATATGTAATTATACTATAATATATTATACATATAATCATCCTCAATGATTTTCTGATATCAATTTTCTCTATTATTTCACAGAAATGCTCAGATTTTGAAATTCTTTCTGAGGAAATATAGATTTGATTTTTGTTTCTTCTTTTCCATGATTTCATCTATTGAATTCTCAGCTCAAATATTGCCATCTTGAGAAAGTTTTTCGATTCATATCTACCCTCATCCTCTGTTAGGTTAGTAATGCCCTGCTATACTCTTTCTGGCTGCTTCCTCCTTAGCATTATAGAATTCACTACATTGTGTTTTGTAGCTCTGCTTATTTATTTCAGATCCTCTGCCTGGTAGAACATGAGCCTTATGATGTCAGGGAATGTATTATTTTGCTTGCAGTTTTATCCCATTGACTCAGAAAGACAGCATAGTATACAGCATTTTAAATCAATGTGAAAAGAAAATAGGAAATGAGGGAAGGAAGGAAGGAAAGGAAGAAATGCATTTTACTAAAGTTTTATTTTTATTTTTTACTTATTTGATATTTTACATGTTGAGGATTCTGTTGATCAATGATAGTTTCTTTGCTGGTAAATATGAATATATAGCCCAGGACTGAGTTGTCAAAAATTAAATAGCATTTGCTTTTCATTTTAAAGGGGAGGGCTTTTATTACCGTGTTTCTATTATCCATTTTTCTATGTAGAAACAAAACATGAAATTTTTCTGTGCTATTAGCTTTCTTCCTCTTTATTGCTTTTCCTTCATTTCTCTTTACTGGGTCCATTCCATACTGTTGGCATCTCATTTGAAGTACATGGTTCCCTTGGTCGATAGAGAGCCAGAGGTATGAGGATGAGGGCATCACAGAGCATTAGGTGTACTACTTACAGTTATAGAGCCAACAGTATTTTGCTACCCTCATTTATTTCTGTGTCTCTCTTTCTATTATCCATTAAGCCACATGAGAAAACATGCTGTACGAAGTTTCTGCTGGATATCTTTCTTTATTGTGTACAGAAACCCTCCCATCTGATCTCCACCTTTTCTGTTCTGTCCTGTATTATAGGAGGTCCCTGTTTGGGTTCGACCAATGGGAGGTACCAGCCAGATATCACAGGGAGGGGACAGAGTGATTCTGGGATGATTCCTAAGCTTTTGAAAAGTAGCTTATTACATCCAGTGCTCTCTGACTTCTGATAACTGCCCCTCTTTTTGTTCCTCAGTCCTCCAGCTAGATAAAGCTCCCCATAGTGACTAGCTATGGGGTCCTACATCATTCATTGTTCCTTAACCAATTTCCTCTCTTTTGTCCAGTTTGAATGATCTGTTGACTTATTTTATGTTTGTTTTCTCTTTACCCAGTGCAAGCCCCACATTTTTTGAATGAATAAATGTATTTTGTCTAAAATTCTACTTTATTAACATGGTTCCTGCTTAACTATCTAAATCACACAAACAGCAGGGATCAAAAATGGAAGCTGGATCAGTAATTTTTACTGATTCTGTAAAGAGTGACAGGATATTACAGTGCTTATTCAAGACAACTGTTCCTCTAAATATAAATAAATGTTAGTCAGTTTCTAGACCATTTCTTGGCTGTCTGGCCTTAGAAAAAACTCAATCTTTCTGAGTCAAAATTTCTTCAATTCTTCTTTGGAAATTGGAATTTGCTAAATCATAAAAGGTTATCATTTTCATCATGTATTTTATTTAAATGTCTTAGAAAGAATATGCAAATAAATGAAGAAGATGATAGGATGGTCGTTTTGAACTTTGTGGAGTTTGTTAGTGTAGTGTTGTAATGAATGCATTTGTCAACTCTTTTTATCTGTGAAGCATACTTAGTTGTTAAAAAATGAAATCTTTCCCACAGAAAGCAGAAATTTGGCAGAAAGGTTTTAAATTCTTCAATATTTTATGTGCTCCTACTGTGAATATAATTTTTATCTTATTCCATTTATTTAAAAAATCACTTGGACACTGAATTTTCTCCACATATGCACACATTTTTGGTGTCACAGTCCATTAGGTATTTGCATTGTTTGAATTTCTAACAAACTGTAATAATTTTTTTTAATTTACCTGTAAATATGGCCAATTTCTACATTGTTTCATGTAGGCTGCAGAGAATTCATTTAATTAAAAAAGAATTGCTGATGAATACACAATAAGGAGAGCAACTATGTTGCATTTCCCAGGCATTACAAGACAGGAAATGACTTCCTTGTCATTTTATACTTTATCTGAAAATATGTGTGTACATAATTGTGTGGCTTGAGTATGCACAGCTTTCTTTGGTTTTATTTATAACTAGCACAACTATTTTATTAATGCAAGGAAGACCATGTATGACCCAAATTCCTTACATAGTTGTTCTGTGTTTCAGTTAATATCTAGGACCCATCATTATTTCTGGGTCTCAGTTTCCTCATCTGTAAAATAAGGATAAGAATAATAAGAGGGTTGTTGTGAGGATTAAAGGAACTGGTACAAGTAAAACCTTAAAGAATATTGCCTGGCGTTGAGTAAATACTCCAAATATGTTAGATGTTTTTATTCTGAAATCCCATAGAATTTTTCCATCCCTTTCAAAATGCATGAGTATTTTCTGCTTTCCATTTTAGTTATTTTTGTAAAGCCCATATTATCTTACTAAGTCCCTCAAATGGAAAATTTCATATCTGATACACATCTTCTACATAGTTGGTATGTACTACCATAATAGTTCTTAGTTTATCAGGTGTGCAATAAATATTTGTGCATATGTGAAGCAATATATTTTAATGAGTATACATAAGCTTTATTTAACAGGATAATTGATAGCTTTGAAATTCTCTATTGCTTCTTTCCAAAATAAAATAATTTTATCATTTTGCTAAAAAGATGTAATACAAGCTGTAGAGCTTCAATTAGCCCTTGGAAAGCATTGCTATTTTCATGAAGTGTGAATGTTGCCTGAGAATGGAAAATTTAAAAACAGGAACTTAACTGAAAGTTAAGATTATAAAAGAGAAATAGGAATGAGAGAAGAGTCATCAAATCACAGTTCGTTAAAGTGTCTTCAAGATGTTCGCTACTTCGTATAAACTTAGCACTCCGGGCAGAGCAGGGCACAGGAAGATTCCCTTGCCAGGATGTTCTCCCCCTGGTTAGACAAAATGAGGAGAAGAAGAAGAAGAAAAAGAAAAAAAAGAAGAAGAAACAAGTTATACAACTCAAATTGTATGAAAATCTTTGCACAAAGTAATAAACAGAAAACTGGACCTGCTATAAACTTTCTATCTGGCTATTGGGTTGTTTCTCTCTTCTCTGTTGTCAAAAGCTTCAAAAAATTCTAAGTGTTTATATACAAGATAATTTGTTAGATTCTTTACAAATCTAACAAACTTCAATTTTCAAGGTTATATTTTCTTTTATGGGGGAGTAGGATGCCTTTAAATTATTTTCAGTTATTGCATAACCATTAATCTGCAGAGGCATTTGCTACATTTTTTAAAACTTAGGTTCTATTGTCAGTGCATGGCAAAGTACAGTGAATATGAGCTGGAATTAAAGGACATTGTCATATATTTCCACATTGTTCTGAAGATAGAGTTTTGCAGATGAGAATATTTTCAAGAGGTTTGGTGAGCTTGACAAATATATATATATATTGACTAATGCAAATGGATCTAAAAGTGTGATACCCTGATTTCAGCTTTCAACTTGCAATATGTTAGCCCAGAATTTATACTCTGATAAAAAAAAATTGATGGACTGGGAGTTAAAGCTTAATGTGGTCCCTTTCTTTTCTCTAAGTATGTATTTTCTTTGTACTCCTCAACTGATTGGTTGGTGTTCAAAGTAGTAGCTAAAGTCTTTTGATTAGTGATAGGATACAAAATTTATTTTAATTTCTTTTTAAGAAGCTAGAAAAGACATAATTTCTCTTCTACTGAGTGCAGTTATGAAGTGAATTTCCCAAATTCAAAGATGAAGGCATGCAAAGATAGCAAACTTTGTTAGTTAACAGGTATGAGGTATCTTTAAAAAGATATCACTAAGATTTTTCAGCCTTCTATGTATCATTTTAGATTCTGAACTATCAATAAGAAAAACCCTTTTCTTTTATCTGTGCCCCATATTCCATTCATTTTCCTGTACACTATCATTGGTAATGATAGTGTAAAGTCTCTACTCTGAAACATTCTGAAATTCCCATCTTAAATATCTTTGTAAGTCTGCTGAGTTATTTTCCATTCTCCATACCACCAGTGAGCAGATGTAATGGAGAGAGTATGCACAATGTTATTCCTCTACTGTTATATTCCTTTAAAAGGGGAGCCCTATTCAAATAACTAGGATAAAGATCAGAGTGTTGAAGAATCACCCCAGAGCTCACTGAGATGTACTGCCCTAGCCCAATTCTCATTTTGATTTATCTAAGTTTGGAAATAACAGTATTAAATTAGCAAAGACAAGCAATGAACAAAGCCCCAGAGATGAATTAGCCATTGTCTCTGGTCCATTAATCTCCTCTTCAATTCTAGAGAATTGTGGCTCACCCAGACCCGAAGATCAAATAAAATGCCTAATTGGGAAAATCCTAAACAAGTGTGTCCTGGGGAGCTTGAATTTATTTGTCACCCGCTCAAACAACTGTGTTGTTTATATAAGTCTTTAAAACCCTGATACTTTTCTGCTACTATATCTTAATCCCTGGTTCTTTATGCTCAGGAGGGCAATTTAGAGTTGTTTTCAATTAACTAGAATGGAGAGGGGCACTTATTCCAGAAACAGATAGCTGTGTTGTGAGTATTTTTCCAAACATGCTGAGTGGTTTAGATCTAAGCATCGGGTTTGGGAGATGCATTGGGATCTCCTTGAAGATAATGATATCTGCTCTTTGGTGTTTTTAATATCAGTAATAAATGGTTGAACATAATCACAATTAAAGACATGAGTGTAGCAAGGAAGGTTGAGATGTTAAGGCTAAACACAAATGTGAAATAAAGAGCTGAGATAATTATCTAGGACGACAATCCAGATCAAGCAATACTTTCATGTAAAATATGCAGATGATATGCAGATAATTGAGGTCAAACTTTTTTATTTAACACTGGGCAAAATAGAATGAAAATCAGTCTGCGGAATTTTGTTCACCCAGTGATGGGGCATTTATTTTGACAAACAAAAATGCACTAATAGTTTATGTCCTATAGAAAAAGTCAAAGAACTATAAACTGGAAAGAACTAACAGCAAAGGGACTAACATACACTGTCAATATCAACTCTTTCTCAACAATAATTTAAATGTGGTACTTTCATTGCATGGTGTTTTACAACAATTATGTCATTTACAGTAAAACAGAGGAAGATGATATTATTATTGTTATTTTATGGGTGAACATTTGGCAGTGCCTAGAGGTTAGAGATTCATCCAAAATTGATTTTCAGATGAATGGTAGAATGAATGGTAGAATGCACAATCAAGCCTGTTGTCTTTTAAAGGCTGTGCCCTGGGTACTAAACTGCATGACTGTTAGCATAAAAATTTTAGTACTATTAGCAGGTTTGTTGAAGGAGTTGGTTAAATAGAGGTAATCTTAGGTGAATGAGACTTCAGGAATATACAAAGGAATTCTATACTTAGCAATACATACACAATAGTGAAAAATCTACTTAGACTTCACTCTATTTGGCTAAACTGATGGGTTTCACAGTATCTCCACTGTATTTATTACATCCCTTCATCTGTGATAGCCCCCTATTTTCAGGTGCATTTAGGATGCTCTGCTTTAGCTGAAGTCATTTCGTTTTACTTATTTATTTTTGCAGTACTGGGGATTGAACTGAGGGCCTCATGTACTGGACCAGCACTCTACCACGGAACTACATCCTTAGTCCTTTTTATTTTAGTTTGACACAGGATTTTGCTTAGCAGCTAAGGCTGGCCCTGAACTTGTGAACTTCCTGCCTCAACCTCCTGAATATCTGGGATTATAGGTGTCCACCACCACCCTGACCTTAGCTGCAGTTATTGATCAAAGCAAAATATTAATGTGCTTGGGAAAGTTGGGTATAGATGAAGTCAACTTGCATTTTTTGCTGACTTAATTTTCTCCATTATTAATCAAGTACACTTTAGTTTGTCTTCACTGGAGCAGAACAGACTGTATTTAAGATGAAGAATAGTGTAAAATATGGAGATTATGTGGTGATAATTAGCCTGATAATTTTGGTGTCACATTTTTGTGTGTTTATGTAGACGTCATAGTTATTTGATTGGGTCATTTAAAATGTTTTCAATTATAACAATTACAATGCTATTTACAAAGTATTTTTCAGTTAAGGGACTTTTCAGTAGTGTTTTACTTGATTCTCAGAATGGCCCTATGGGCTACGTATTCTAACTATGTCCAATTTAATAAAAAACACACAGAGGTCAAATGACTAGTCAGTCATGTCAGTGAAATAGGTGCTTAAAATAAAATCTGATTAAGAGAGCAAACTATTGGGGTGGGATGGATTATAATAATATTAAGGTATAATTCTGAGACATTTAATTATTCTACTTCACACTTTATAAAGGTTTGGAGCATGCAAGTCCATGAATTCTCAACTTTTCAGGAGGTGAGGTTTAGAGAAAGGCAATTATCTTGACCAATGGCAGAAGATGATCCTAACAGTCAGGTTGGAACTGAAGGAAAATTTTTCTTTGGAGCACATGTTTCTAGGGATGATTTCTCCAAATAATTTAAAGTATTTAGAGAATAAAAATATTTGTATGTGATTCTAATCAGATTTTCTAATCTTAAGAGTGATACATATTTTGACTGTAAAATATTTACCATTATTTCATATGTTACTGATTGATTATACACCAATGAACAACAGATGCTGAAAAATTATTTCTGTGGTCAACAACTTTAAATTTAAGAAATGCCCCCCACCCCTTTCTCTTTCTCTGACTCATTGCCTTTCTCCTCCCTCCAAAAAGAATAATCTTCATGTGTGTTAATTCGTGGAAGAGTTATCTCTATCTGATAATTCAAAGGTCTTCTAATCCTGAATCCATGCCTATAACCAGAAAGTTCAGGCAGATGATAAATTGATTATTTAGCTTTGTGCACATAGAATAAATTATAGCTGGACTTTGCTCATGTTTTGATCTGTAGCTGCCATCTGCCATTTTGGAAGCATTTTGGAAGGGAAGCTTTATTAATCTTACTGACTATTAATTCATTTCGTTAGTAGGAGAACAAAAATCTATGGAATAGTTCTATGGACCAGGCACTCTGCTAGAATCTGGGGATGCACATGTGAGCAAAAATGTATATAATCTCTGTTCTTGTGAAATTTCTAGTCAAGTATAGAAAACAGATTTGAAACGGATAATATAAAACAAACAAATGTGAAAAATTCTAAAAATTCTTTCCTAAGTATCATGAAAGAAAGGTGTCTTGTATTCCTTACTGTAGGAAACCTATGGTCAGAGCAACTAGTCCAGAAGGTCTGGAAAGTTTTCCTTGGGGAAGCTGCAGATGAATGAAGGATATGTTGGAGTTAGGTGAACCTGGAAGGAAAGAATGTCTGAGCTCTGGATATGGGAAATCTAATGCCCCTTCACAAGAAGCAATGTGACATACTCAGTGTTGAGGAGCAGTGAGTAAGGGGGAACACATGGAGCATGGTTGAATTCTTTTTATGCACAATGGCATTGCTAGGCATGACAGTTTATTATATGTGTCCACTTGACTGGACCCTGTGCTCAGGTATTTGGCAGACATTATTGTGGCTGTTTCAGACAGGTTATTCTTTTTTGTAATTAATTTTTTAATTTAATTGGTTCTTTTTAATTATACATGATAGTAGAACCCATTTTGATATAATTATACAGCAGGGAATATATCTTTTTTTCACAATGTAGATTCACATGATTCATATAATCATACATATACATAGGGTAATACTGTCGTTCTCAGTCTGCTATTTTTCCTTCCCCCACCCCCTCCCATCCCATTTTCCTCTACACTTCCCTTCTTTCCCCCTTTTTTTTTTTTTTCCCCCCCCAATCTGCCCCCCCCCACCGTTCTGCATCAGCATCCACTGATCAGAGAAAACATTTGGCCTTTGGTTTTTTGGGCTTGGCTTATTTCACTTAGCATGATATTCTCCAACTCCACCCATTTACCAGCAAAAGCCATAGTTTTATTCTTCTTTATGGCTGAGTAATTTTCATTGTGTATATATACCACAGTTTCTTTATCCATTCATCTATTGAAGGGCATCTAGGTTTGTTCCACAATCTAGCTATTGTGAATTGAGCAGCTATGAACATAGATGTGGCTGCATCCCTATACTTTGCTGATTTTAAGCCCTTTGGGTATAAAACAAGGAGTGGGATAGCTGGGTCAAATGGTAGTTTCATTTCAAGTTTTTTGAGGAATCTCCATACTGCTTTCTAGAGTGGCTGCCCCAATTTGCAACTCCACCAGCAATGTATGAGTGTGCCTTTTTCCCCACATCCATGCCAACACTTATTATTGCTTGTATTCCTGATAATAGCCATCCTAATTGGAGTTAGATGCAATCTTAGGGTGATTTTAATTTGCATTTCTCTAATTACTAGAGATGATGAGCACTTTCTTATATATTTGTTGATCACCTGTATATCATCTTCTGTGAAGTGTTTGCCCAGTTCCTTAGCCCATTTATTGATTGGGTTCTTCTTTATAAATTTTGGAGATCAGTGCTCTTCAGACAGGGTGTTCTTTTGGATGAGAATAACTCTTAAATGGATGAGTTTAGAGTAAAGTAGAATGTGGTGGGTCTCATGCAATCAGTTGAAGACCTCAATAGAACAAAGATTGATCTATTCCAGCCATGCTAACAAGACAAGGAGGAATTCTGTGGGAAGCTCTCTGGACTCCAGCAGCAGCTATTCACTGGTATACAGCCTACAGCCTGCTGATTACCCTGTAGAGTTTGGATTCACTAGGCTTCTAAAGACACATGAGATCATTCATTTAAAAAACTCCACCTCGTATATTTTTTCACTCTTTCTAAAAGTGCACATGCACACACATACCCACAACCCTGTTGGAGATTGCTTCAAGGACCTCCAGCAGATACCAAAATTCATGGATGCTAAAGCATCCTTATGTATAATGGTGTGGCATTTGAATGTGACTAAACACATCCTCCTATGAACTTTAAATCATCACTAGATCATGCATAATATCTCACATAATGTAAATACCATGTATTTGTCATAATGTATTATTTAGGGATTGATGACAAGAGAAGTCTGTACATGTTCAGTGAAGACATAATTTTTTAAAATTTTCAATTCATGGCTGGTTGAATCTGTAGCTGTGGAACCCATGGATACAGAGGACTAACTGGAGACAGGTGGGTAGGTAGCTGCATAGATAGACCTTGTTGCTTCTTTTTTCTGGAAAGCCCTAACTAATATACTAGATTATTGGAATGACTGGACATGTAGAAAGTTAAAACTAATAGCATGAAGATAATAGATATATTATGGTAATATAAAATTAAAACAAATGTAAGAGTTATGAGAATGAGAGAGTGTGGGGTCCACAGTGCTTAGGCAGAGTGAAGGAGCTGGGGGACTTCAGCCGAGTAGGTGGGACAGAGGGGAGCTCAGGTACAGCATGAGCAATGGATTGGAGGCAGAAATGAGTGTCAGATGATGGCCAGGCTCTGCGTAGACCAGCCTGAATGAAATATGGCTTCTTATAATAAATACTTGAGCCTGACATCCACCCCTGATCATGTCAAGAGTGGAATCAGAACCCAGAGCTCTTTGGTTTACGGAAGAAAGACGGTGTGGGGGAGAAGTGGATGTATGGCAACCTTGCAGGAAAAGCAAGTTGCTGAGATCTTCTTTATGAATTATTCAGAAAGAGAAAATTAAATAACAAGTCCTGTACAGCCATCTAGTTCTTTCTGGATTGTTTTCACCTCACAGGGGGATACAGAATAAGATGAGGAGAGCAAAAAGAAAGTGAAACAACCAGTCAGCCAAACATAGCCAGAGAAGCAGGGCTTGGACTCCCAGCATGGGGATGCGAGGAGCCCTGCTCCCAAGGGAGCCGTGATGCAAGCCTTCTGCTCACTGGTGGTGCGAGAGCAAACCCCATCACCAGAGTCCTTTACTGCTCTTTATGTAACTAGGTTAACTCTTTTATTGTTTCTTTCTTCCCTTCTTTCCGGAAAAGCACTCAGAGAGAATTTTCCTGTAGGTAATGTCTGGGAAAAGTTCTTTCTTTTATGTGCACTGTGCTGCTGCAAAGCCAGGGAGTTTGCCAACTTTGAAGTTATCAGTTCTGATTTGCCACTCAGTGGGTTTAATTTACAGGAGCAAAGAACTAAGCGGTTCCATTCTGGGGAGGCACTGAGTGCACCTCTAGCTGGCTGCTGCAGGCAGGTGTTGGTTTGTTGCGCTGGTCCTACTGCTCTGAATGACAGATCAGCACTCTTATGCAACTGACATTTAACCCCGGGCATTAATTAAAAGTGGCCTGCTGTGTCATTAGGGCAACTGTGGCTAGAATGAAGTGGTGATACTTTGAGAAAACAAGCTGTGACAATTGTTTAAAAACTTGCACATGCTTGTGATGTAGAAATATATTTATTTTAATGATACTGAGACCACAGCAATAGCCTATCTTGAAAAATTGAGCAGAATCTTGCATTCAATTGCTGCAAAGATAAGAGGATAGGGAGTATATTATTGTTACTTGAGATGTACATTAAATTTATAAAACTGGCTAGGCACTGTGTTCAGTGATCTATGTTCCTTTATTATCTGACAACAATTGTGTATTTTTGCTTTGTTAAAATTTACTGAGCATTTATTTTGTGCCTATTTCTGGGCATAGAGCTGCAAGCAACTTTTTTTTTCAAGATTAAATTTTTTCTCCTTGTTTTTTTATTGGTGCATTATACTACACATAATAGTGAGATTCATTGTTACATTTTCACACATGCACATGATATAACAATGTAATTTGGACAACATCCCTGATGAGGCTTCTATTGTCATGGAAGTTCCCCTCTGGTCAACTATGGAGACAGTGGAGCATAAATTCTGCATTGGCAGGGGCTCTTGTCTGTTTCAGTCATTGCTGTCACTCCATCAACTAGAAAAGTACTTGAGAAACAGTGCCTGAAAAAATGAAAATCAGAGAAATTAAATTAGTCATCCAGGGATTTCTATGCCTATATCATATGAATACCTTCTGGATATTATTTCTGTTTTTAAAACATTCTGCTTATACATTTTTCCAAAATTATAATAATTCTACTTTTAAAGTTCAAATATTTCCATTGATATTTTGTTATCTGAATATTAAAGGTTTTGGGGGGTTGTTATTATTGTTATTTGGAGTCTGATGATCTTATATTTCTGTTGGACCCACCATTCCCATCTGGTTTAAAATGATTCTGGCATCAAAAATAATTTTTAAGGCTCTGAATTTATAACACATATTCTTTTATGTAGAGAAGATGTAAAAGTTACTGCAGAAAACAGTTTACCCCTGTTGGAGAAGGGAAGACTGGCAATATCAGATGAACAAATACATGTAGGATAAGTGACACGAATAAATTCAAAAAAGAAAACAATATAAAGAAATGTGTTAGTGAGTCAGGAAGTGAGGCAAAAGGAGGGTGTTATGGTTTGGATGTGAGGTGTCCCCCAAAGCTCACATATGAGACAGTGCAGGAAGGCTCAGAAGAGAAAGGATTGGGCTGTGAGAGTCTTAACCCAATCAGTGAATTAATCCCTGGTGGGATTAATTGAAGTGGTAGGGTGTAACTGGAGGAGATTGGGATTGGGGCGTGGCTTTGGGGTATATATTTTGTACCTGGAGAGCGGAGACTCTCTCTGCTTCCTGATAATGCAAGCTGCTTCCCTCTGCCACACACTTCCACCATGATGTTCTGCCTCACCTCGAACCCTGGGGAATGGAGCCAGCCTTCTATGGACTCAGATCTCTGAAACCATGAGCCCTCAAATAAACCTTTCTTCCTCTAGAATTGTGATGGTCAGATCATTTAGTCACAGCTGCAAAATCGCTGACTAACACAGAGGGCCTCTCTCAGGTGGTAACATTTGAGAACTGAATTAGGAAAGGATTCTGAACTGAGGAAGGAAACAATGGAGAAATTCAAGTAGAAGGGATCCTGAGGAATGGGAGAGTGCATGATTTTATGCTTGACCAGGACTGTGAAAGGAAACTAACAAGGTGGGTGAAAAAGGACTTTGGCTTGGAATTTTAACCACAATGGGAAGGTTTTACTTGGTTTCCTGTTGATGAGTGAAAAGGTCTGATTTACATTTGGAAAAGTGACTCTGGCTGCCATTGGGATGGACAGAGGATGTCAAACACAATCAGAAGATCAGTTAGGCAGGGGGTCCTTTCAGTATTTCAGCCAGGTGTCAGGGGTTGTAGCTCAGTGGTAGATTGCTCGCCTAACATGGGCAAGGTCATGGGTTTCTTCCTCAGCACTGCAAATAAATAGATGGTTATTCAGGGAGAATTAATAGTGGAAATAACAAGGGGTGTTATATTAGAAAGTAAACAAAAGCTGAGGAACTGAACAAAGCTGGGCATGATGATGCATATCTGTAATCCCTGCTGAGGCAGGAGTGTGACTGGAGTCCAGGAGTTCAAGACCAGCCTGGGTCATTCAGCAAGACCCTATTGCAAAAACAAACACACAAAAAAACAGCAGACAAAATTATTTGTGGATTGGATAAAAGTAGAGTGTGAAAGAGGCAATCAAAGATCATTCTAGGCTTGAGTAACTGTTTGATTCAGTAATAAATGATGAAAACCTGGGAGTGGGGTAGCACTATAAGTATGTACAATGTTAGTGAGTATCATATAGTCCTTTTTGACTGTTTGAAGTTTTCTGTGGTATTAATGTTAAATAAACATGATGTATGAAGATGAATATGAAAACAAGGAATTATTTTAGAGATAAATTTTAAATTCATCAGTGTGTGTGTAGTATGTGAAACCATGAGACTGAATAAAATCCCTTCGGAGGAGGGTATTGATAGAGGAGGCCGAGAAAAGAGCCAGTGGGTGTTTCAATGTTTAAAAGCTTCTAGATAAGTCAAGGTTCCAGCCACTGAAACTGGAGAATGTTGATGAACATTGGATGAAAATCTGACATCATGTTATGGAAAGACTGTTAATAAAAAAGAATGCATTAATAAATGTCAGAAGGACTTTTTTCATTTTAACAGAAGGAAGTATATATGGGATGACCAGGCAGGTTAAAGTAATTGGTGAAGGAGAAAAAAATCAGAGGGAGTTACTGGGAAGATTTTCTGTTTGAAGTTTAGGTCAGTCTTCAATGGTTAGTTATAGACTTATGAGAGACTTGAGGAGACTATGAAATAGTCATGATAAAGACCATGAATGACCAAGGATACATTGCAGTCATTTGAGATAAATTTTCAGAAAGACCCATCAGCAGAATTTTTCATTTTTTTCCCTAGAGTTATTATATTCATTATCTTGAGCATGGAAGCAGAGAAAATGGACTTTTATAATTTAATATGAGTTTGGAATTTTCCAAATATGTGTAATGAGGGAAAAATAAACCAATAACATGTGAGTTGGTTAAGCATACTTTCAGGGTAGTGGGTCTGATGTTAGACTAGAAACAGTACAGGTAGGGCAATGGGGAGTGAAAGAGTGATCCGTGGATGCAATTCTCACAAAATGGTGTTATTTGGGGAGCAGGGGTACTAGAGTAAGTAATCTATGAGAATAAAAGAGGGTTGGGATATTTGGAGACTATTGGTAGCTGAAGTGTGTTATTGAATTCTAGGTCTGATCATGTGAGTGGAAGGTTAAGATGGAATGGAATAACAGGGTCAATAGAGAAAAGGATTCAAAGAATTTGGAATTCATGTTACAATTTACAAAAGGAGTGTGATGAAGGAAGTTGGGGAGAGCTGATGGAATCAGTGACAACTTAAGGAGGATGACCAGGAGATTCAAGAAAGAGGAAAAACCAGTAAAGCCAAAGGCTGGTGTAAATATAACATCCACATCAAAGAAAATGAAACTGTTGAACACTAAAAGAGAGAAAGAGCTTGGAAATGGAAGCAGTGGATAAATACCTGAAGCAGTTCTGATTTATAACTGTTGTATTGGTATAATAGAACCATCATTACATGGTCATCCCCAATGAAAGGATTATCCCGTTATCTTTCTGAAAGACATGGAATATGAACAGGAAGAAAGAGAACCTTTTATTAGTGGATTGTAAGGTTGTATTCTTCAGTGGACAGTAATGTTTGTTACAATCAGCAAGTAAAAGAACTGTTTATAGGATAGCATGTGAATATTAGCATGGTGGTTGGTGATCTGTAAAGCTCTTTGAAATACAGTCTTGGGGAAGAAATGGCTGACTGGGGTCATTTTATAGGCTTTGTGGGATGGGTTGAAGGGTATCTTGAATTCTTCAAGGTGACTAATCCTATACAGTAGAGGATATGGTGATTGAATACTCAGGTTGAGATGGCTCATCTCACATAAAACTGTAGATTTTGTGGCAATTGGGATTATACAGTGATTACAGATAGTGAATGTTTTTGTGGTTTATTACGATTTGGGAAAGGGGTTTCCCCACAGGACCAATGGAGTGGATAAGACTTAATTTCCATGATTTCAAGTCACATTATAGTGCATATCTATGCCTCCACTGAGTCATCATCTCAATTTATTCATGTATTGATTCATTTGTACAATGAATGACCATTTAGGATTGATATGTTAGGAACCATGTGGGCACATACACATATTTATATATTCCCAGTTGGTGTAATTCTGCAAGAGGAAGCTCAGATGGTTGAACCTTATTTTAAAGAAAACTAAGAGATAAACATCACAAAGCATATTACTAACATTAATATATTTATAATTACCATTTGCTGAACCTTACATCATCTGGAAATTGCCCAATCACTAAAAATGTGTTTATTTAATGCCATGGTGGTAGACACTTACTATCTACATTTTACAAATGAAGGGTTGGGGAGTAATTTGCTCAGTGTAACTAACTTGGCCTGCACTGAAAAGAGAGTGCTCTATTCAAAAGAGGGCTATTTCTATTAGTACAAAGGTCTTCAGGAGATAATAGCCTTTGAGTTGGGGCTTAGAATATAATGTATTTGAAATGGGGGTACAGCAATGAGCAAAGGACAAAGGTGATTTTCAAAGGGCTTTTATAGGAAATAGATAATTATTTTAGCCAGATTGTATGCTGAGTGAGAGATAAGACTGGAAAGACATAATAACCCTAAGTGTATGACATGCAGGTATTGGACATAAAAATCTCTGCCAGGAAACAGGAAAAATGAAGGAAATTATGAACTGTGCAGCAACAGAATCTGTTTAGAAAGTCTCATTTTTATCTCTCCTGCCGCTGCTGTTTCCTGAATTCATGCAGAAGACTCCATTTTTGTTTATAATTTTGAGTCCCAGAGTAGAGTAAGGAAAAGGTTTGGGGAATGGTCAATGTATCTAAAAATCATGAAAGGAAAACATTCTTTTTTATATAAAAATAAAATGCTCCTGAGCTGTGTGGCTGAAGGAGGACAAGAGGCATCAGCCTGTGACCAGACCTCAGAAAAGAAACCCTACCAATTGTGGATGGTCTAGGGACAGAGGGTTCTGGTAGAGGGTCCAGGAAAATCTAACAGGAAGAGCTGAATGTGGTCTAAAAATGAGCAGGAAGGGAACATCTGGATCTAAGGGTACCCTGGCTTTGAGGTCAGACATTGTGACAAAGCATGGATGACAGGAGACGTAATGTCCTCGGGTCTTCTACCCTCTGTAAATCCAAGCAACTTTCATGGAAGTCTTGGACAGAGAGAATGGGAACATTGGTGAGAGGAGGGGAGAATGAAAGCCAAGAAAGGAATGATTGATATTCAAGTTCCACACATGTCTAGCCTGATGGGCAGGGGTCTAAATGTAAATGAAGTTATAGAAAGTGAAGTTATAGAAAATAAATCTATATTTAAAGCCATATTTATTAAACATCTGAATTTGTGAACTGATTTAGATCCATTGATTTAAATTATTCTGGCTGTATTTATTAGACTAGTTAACCTAGAATGTGGCAAGAAATCATCCCAGAAATCTCAGGGACTTAACAAAGACATATTTTTCTTCCTGATTAGTGTCTGATGTGGTTCAGCAGCCCTTCCCCATCTGTGCAGGGGGCTTTTTGAATTCAGTGTTCTTGCTTTCTGGACTTTCACAAAGTTCTGTGAGGTCCATTTGTATATTTAAGGTGATGTTTTCTTCCCTTTTTCCTCCATTGTCTCCTCTTCTCCCACGAAAGTTGCAACACTGTAAGACAGGGTTGTGTGATAGAAAACTTCATCAATTGCAATTCAAAATGGGTATTTAATTTAAAATCCAGAACTGTTTAATAATTAACCTGGCAATTCAATTTATTGTTTCTAGTCTATTATTTGGACCAATAATTGAATTGCAGCAATTTATTCATTCTTCTGTCACTGTCTCTTGGTTTGATACCTACAAACTTTTTAGTACTACTGGAAAAATACCTTTGCAGTGATGATATCAATATGGTACAAAAGTAGCATTTAGAATTGTTGCTTGAGTAAAGCAAGGAGAGATCATTTCAGGAAACATAAAACATAGGACATTCTCTTGGTATCTGCAATTTATTCCCATGCTCTGCAAACATCTTCTGTAACTACAGCAGCACACAAAAGAATTTCTAAGGGCCTGGAGATGGGGCTTAGGGGTAGAGCACTTGTCTAGCATATGCCAGGGGTTTAGGGATTCCCCTTTAATGTTGGATTCTTTCTGTCTTGAGAATTCTTTCCAATTGGAGATATGACATTGGATTGAAACTCATCAAACGCTCTCTGTATGATACCTGAAAAAAGAGGAAATTATAGGACTGAAGTGTGGAAACAACAGTGGTTAGGTTCTAATTGATTTGTCAGTGGCTCAATTCAATAATCCATACTAGTGTCTTTTAAAATATTACATTATAGGTTCTTACTGTGGTATATATACACAATGGAATATTACTCAGCCATAAAGAAGAATAAAATTATGGCATTTGTAGGTAAATGGATGATGTTGGAGACTGTTATGCTAAGTGAGATCAGCCAATCCCCAAAATCCAAAGGCCGAATGGTCTCTCTGATAAATGAATGATGATGCATAATGCGGGGGGGAAGGGTGGCAAGAATGGAGGAAGGATAGATAGCATAGAGGAAAGGGAGGGGTCGGGGCGGGGTGGGGGTAAAAATAATAACAGAATGTGTGACAGATACCATTGCCCTGTGTACATGCATGAACGCACAGATGGTGTGACTCTACTTTGTGTACAACCAGTGAAACAATAGCTGTACTCCATTTGTGTTCAATGAATCAATAAGTAAATAAAAAAAAAATTTAAAAAAAGAATGGTTCAAAAATATTAATGGAAAATCCCCAAAATAAGCAGTTCTCAAGTTTTAAATTCCTATTTTGAGTAGCATGATGAAACTTCATGCTGACTTTCTCTATCCCCACTGCAGGACATGAGTCAGCCCTCTATCCAGGTTGTCTGTGCCACCTGGCCCATGACAACTGAGAGAAAGAAAGACCACATTCACATACTTTTTATTGCAGTATAATGTTATAATTATTCTATTCTGTTATTAGTTGTCATTGTTAATCTCTTACTGTACCTAACTTATATATTAAACTTTATCCTGAATATGTATGTATAGGAAAAAAATAGTACATTATAGGTTCTTATTCTAGCATATAATACAAGAAGTATATTGTACTGATTTTGATTTGGTAGTGAAGTTCTTCCTTCACAATGCAAATATGCATGAATGGACCTCTAAATTCCAATCTTACATATTTCGGATTGAAGGTATAAACATGAATAAAAGATATAAGAAGAGGGAGAAAAATGAATGAAAGAAGATAATGAGAAAAGAGAAAAAGACTGTAGATAGGTACATTTTTTGTCTTCACTGATAATCTAAGTTATTGTCCTTTGCTTGATTAAAAACAAACAAACCTTCAGGTAGACTCTACTAAATGATTGTCATTTATCATACCAGAAAATTTGGCACATGGCTTTAGATAGTTTATTGTGTTGTGTGATGCTGATAAATCTAAAACATAGCAACTGTCACCATTTCTTTCAAATTAATTTTCCATAAGCCAAGTGGTATTTTTAAATTGATTTGGCCAGTATAGGTTTTGCCTGACTAAACTGGGCTTCATATGAATATTAAGTGTTTTTAGAAACAGAAGGACTAAGGCATTTTAAAAAGTACCCTGAAATATCAGCTTAAATTTCTTTGAATCATAGGCATCATTCCTTGGCAACACAGAATTATTATACCTTGTTGTGCAGTGATAAGGTGTTGAGGAGTTGAAGAATTGGTATTGAATGAAGAAATACCTACAACTGGAATATTGGCCCAGATTGTTTTATGCCTTTGCCACTTACAGATGCTGGCGAGTTTGTCAGCTTCAATACTCTTCAGAATTAAATTAATCTGAGGAGTAACAAATATGGAAATGATTTTCTTTTGGATTAGTCTGCCATCTGATCAATAGTTTCTATTACTTGGTTGCAATTTCCCATTAAGCAGATGTTCACCTGCTGCCTGACTTTCTTCCACGTTGTTGAGAAGGTTTTTATTTCAGCAGGTAAATGATTGACTCTACTTTCTTGTCCCCGAGGACTACATTCTCTGTTAAAATTGTTTATCATTTTAGCATCTCCATTCATTTGCATGACAGTTTAGCCTTCTTTGAGATTATTTCTTGGAGGGAGAAGTGTTATTTCTTTTAGATTTGACTTTTTGTAGAATGATTTTAAAACTTTCATTAGGATAGTTTTCACATAATTTAATATTTCTACATTTTAAAAAAGAAAAGAAATGGTTTGAAATAATAATGATTTATGTTTCCTGTCTAGTGGCATCTATCACACTGTTTGAAACATACTGAATTTTTTTCACCCTTCCGTTAAAATCCTCAGGTTCTAACTTGGCGAGCTAACTAAACTCCATGAATCTCAATGGATACTATGTAGATATCTTTCTTCACATGCAACTGCCAAGTTATCAGTATTTTACAGCTTTCTAAAAGCTTTTCCTATCTTAGTTTTCAACATGGATTTTAATGGATTTAAGAGTAAAAGTATCAAAGTTACATTACAGTAGCCCAAAAGTTTTAATGTTGTCTTGAAAAGACCACTTAGAAACTAAAATTTTTGTTATTGTGTCCGTTGTATGACTTAATTTTCTTTTTCTAACCCTTCCTAACCTCTTTCAACTTCTGTATTCTTTCTATTTTTGTCAAGGGCAACCTTTTTTTGGATTGCAAAATTTTTAAATCATATTTCAAGTCCATCTATAGATGTTCAAATCTTGTCAAGTTCTTTTTTTTTTTTGGAACCGGGAATTGAACTCAGGGACACTCGGCCACTGAGCCACATCCCCAGCCCTATTTTGTATTTATTTAGAGACAGGGTCTCACTGAGTTGCTTAGGGCCTCGCTAAGTTGCTGAGGCTGGCTTTGAACTCGCGATCCTCCTGTCTCAGCCTCCCAAGTGCTGGGATTACAGGCGTGTGCCACCGCGCCCAGCTCCTTGTCAAGTTCTTTACTGGACTATTATGCTGCTAATTTTGAATTTAAAAAGGAAAAAGGAAAAAGGTTAGAAAACAGATTTAGTGCATCTACAACTTTTAAATTAGATTTGTAGGTTTTTTAAATTATAACAATGAGTAACAGAAAAAAGCATGTATTTGGCACCACTTGTTTATCGATACTGAAGAAAAATAACTTTGACATTTTTTAATCTGATTTTTAAAAAAGTAAATCCAGAGACTTATATTCCTTAATTATGTTCAAATACCAAAGAGTTCTTTAGGAAGGATAATATATGAAAATGCTAAAGGCACTGCAGAGAGAAAGACTTGATTTTGAATCCCACCTGCATAATGTTAGTCTTAAAATATTATCTTTTGATAATGCCCCAGTCTTTCCTTGTGTATAACAATCATCAAACCCATTTCTCAGGGTTATTGGAAAGTTTAAGCTAGAAAATAAATGAGGTCTTCATTAACTATCATTTTCCTCCTGTTATTCCTGCTTCTCTATTAAATCTGTTCAATAATTTTTATATAATTTCTTAACTGCAGATCAGAGGTTTCAGTGGTATGCTGGTAAAGCTTAACAATGATTTCTTCAAAAGATCAAACCCTGATTTATAGGTCTGTGAATTTCTGTGATATAAACCTTCCCACCCTGGCCAAAATAGAAGCCACCAATGTGATGTCGCTGAGAAGTTGCAGGGAGATGCACACAGTCCCATCCTGCAAGCTGGCAGGAGTGACCAACCTCACAACTACCAACCTCATCCCGAACATCCTCCAGTACTTTCCACCAGCTGAAAATCTTCTCTTGTCCTTCCTCTCAGTGGAGTTGAGTTCAGTCTTTCCCCTTGCAGTGGTTTTGATTAAAGTGCTCCTTGTCTGTTGAACTGGTCTAGTGCAATATTTCTTTTGTACTTCTCATTGATTTTTTTTCTTTATAAAAGCACAACTGAAGCACTAAGTATAAATAAAACCCAAACTTTCATAAGCCAGGAAAGGCAATATGAGAGGGAAATTATAAATTAGATCCTGAGTAGGACTTTCTTGATAAACTAAGGGAAAGGCACCTTCATAACCTCATAAAAATGCCCTCAAAACATCAAAAAAAATCTTCTGTGTTCAGGTGTGCATTTCAAAAACTAACAATGACAACAACAACCAAAAACCAAAATAAAACTGCCCTTTCTTCACCAGACTTATGTGAAATATCACAGGAGAATGGCATTCCAGTGACAACTGCATTCCAAGTGCATCTGTTTTTATCTTCATGATCAACTTGCTCTTGTCCAAATGTCTTCATGGATTTTTATATCATTGTCACTTTGTTATTGTACTCATATTCTTTTACTAGAATGAATTTAGGATTCCAGAGCTGGCTTTGGAGAATGATAGGACTTGTTTCCAAGAACTGGATATCTTCATGAATTTACTGTCTATGATTTCTTTTTGCCTTTTTATTTTTTTAGTGAAAATTAGTAGACACTGGTATAATTGATCGAACAAGTGTAAGGTAAGCAATGTGTTTATGCTTTTCTTTCTCATTACTGAATGAGAACATTATGATAGCAATTTCATCCAAATAATGCAGTTCATTTCTTAATTGGAGCTTAATTCTTTATCCAACTGTGCATTTTTCAAGAGAGTATAATCCAGTGCCAAATTGTAGTTCTGGCTACTGATGGCAATATTTTGTTGTCTCTGAGATGGATTCAGGTCAGGTTTGATTAGTCTGTCAGACTATTGTAAGTCTGAATTGTTTTGTGATGCTATGAAAAAGAAGTGTAAACACATCATAATTAGGTTATTTTGCTTTTCAGATTAAACAAAGTTTCAGTGATCTTTTGAACACCTAAAAGTCTGCATTATGTCTCTAAATTATAAGTTATCTACTCTTCACAGAAGACTATATAATAAGTATAGATATTGTTTTGCTGGAAAGTATTCAATTAGTTATCTAGAACCAAGCTGGGCTCTAGAGTACAGAGAAGATATTTGAAACAGAAGCAGAGGTATAATCTTTTTTAGCCCATGAGAGACTTATTAATATATTCCAGTGTAATTATGACTACCTGTGTTTGCAGTGGCCATTCTTGGATTACCTGGAAGGTATTATAATCTTGAATGAGCTTCATTTCCAAAAATTCTCTTTGGATTCTTGCTTTAGTAGCTCAGTCAAAAACATATTCTTTGCTATTATCAAATCAGGCTAAGAGCCATAATTTTCAAGATACTCCAATTTGATGAAATTATTAGTGAACAATGTTTGAGTCTGTCTCTTCCATTTGCTATGTTTGTGACATCAGTCTGGGTTTCAGTTTAGTTAGCCCAGAAAATGAAAGTATTAGATTAGCTAAATTGATAAGTATTCTGAATGCTTGCTAATATTTCCGTTTTTTCCCCCCATTGAGGAAAAACAATGACGTCCCCATAGAAGTTAGGAATGATTCTCAGACTTCTTTGAAATATGACATGAAAGTTGAAGTGGTGCATGTCATTCATGTCCTATGGTATTTCTTGCCTCCACGAGCTTGTAGAAACATATTTTAAGGTAGAGGTACCACAAAATTGAGGGGTCCTGAAATGTTAAACCATCTCACCACCTCATGGGGGAAAGTTGTGCTGAAGAGATGTCTAGGCTTCATTTGAAATGATGCTTTCACTGAGTTAAACAATAGATTTTTCTGTAATTTGTTGCCGCAGCATTACTTATACTATTCTTATTAATATAGATGATTTCTAGAGCATCTTTCAGTTTTGCAATGTTTGACTATGATAAAATATGCTTATCTAAAACTGCAACCATATAAATAAAGACGACCATTGATTTTAAAGCTTATAATATCAAATACATTATTAGGTACAGAGACTGAAATTCTTTAGAAATGCTGTCACAGAAGCTATAAATTCCTAATGATATGCATACCCAGTATATTTGAGATCCACCAGTAGGCTTTCTATCTTGAAATTATTTTACAATCTGACTTTTTCTTTTTTTCTCTAGCAAAGGATTACTTGAATTAGAACAAACTTAAAATGGACAAATGGTGTTCAACAAATTTAGTATGGACTATGGGATTCAGTCAAGCTTGAATAATTCTTGACATGTAAATGTCATAATGACAGTATTCATTTGCAGCAATGGATTTGGTTTCGGCCTTATGAAAGATGGATATGATATGGAATGGAGAAAGTTGTTAGCTCTATGGTGGAAATGAAATGTCAGCTGTCTGCTGCACTGTCCATCAATAGTTCAAGGTTGCCAGCTTTTTAGGCCTGATTGTATTTCTTTCAAAATACAGTTGGGAGAATATGAACTAATTCAAGATGTTATTAAGTTATTAAATTGTTCTTTAAAGCTATATGCACCCTTGTTTAAGTTTTGATCTTGTGTTTAAAAGCATTGTATCTTTGTTTATGATTTTTTTTTTCTAAAATGACACACATTTCACTTTTGCTAGCTGGTATCTTTTTTTTTTTTTTTTTAACGGTTTTTGAGTTCTTTATGTATTCTGGAGTTTAGTGCTCTATCTGACATGTGTGTGGCAAAGATTTTCTCCCACTCTGTAGGCTCTCTCTTCACATTGCTGATTGTTTCCTTTGCTGAGAAAAAGCTTTTTATCCCAATTATTGATTCCTGCTTTTTTTTTCTTGTGCTTTGGTAGTCATGTTAAGGAAGTCTGGTCCTAGGCCAATATGATGAAGATTTGGACTTACTTTTTCTTCTGTTAGGTGCAGGGAATCTGGTCTAATTCCTAGATCCTTGATCCATTTTGAGTTGAGTTTTGTGCAGGGAAAGAGATAGGGGTTTAGTTTCATTTTGCTGCATATGGATTTCCAGTTTTCCCAGCACCATTTGTTGAAGAGGCTATGTTTTCTCCATTGTATGTTTTTGGCACCTTTGCCTAGTATGAGAAAACTGTATTTATGTGGATTTGTCTCTGTGTCCTCGATTCTGTACCATTGGTCTACCTGTCTATTTTGGTGCCAATACCATGCTGTTTTTGTTACTATTGACATTCAGCTGAATGTCTGGTATTGTGATACCCCCTACTTCGTTCTTCCTGTTAAGGACTGCTTTAGCTATTCTGGGTCTCTTATTTCTCCAAATGAATTTCATGATTGCTTGCTCTATTTCTATGAGGTCCATTAAGGAAATGAGAAGGCACTTCACAGAAGAGAATCTACAAGCAATCAACAGGTATATGAAAAAATGTTCAACATCTCTAGTAATAAGAGAAATGCAAATCAAAACTACCCTAAGATATCTCACCTAAATTAGAATGTCTATTATCAAGGATACAAGCAACAATAGGTGTTGGTGAGGATGTGGGAAAAAAAGTACACTCATATATCGCTGGTGGGGTTGCAAATTGGTGCAGCCACTCTGGAAAGCAGTATGGAGATTCCTTCAAAAACTCAGAATGGAACCACCATTTGACTCAGCTATCCCACCCCTTTAAGTCCCAAAGGACTTAAAATCAGCATACTACAGTGATGCAGCCACATCAATGTTTATAGCAGCCAAATTCACTATAGCTGGATTGTGTGAACCAACCTAGATGCCCTTCAATAGATGAATGGATAAAGAAACTGTGGTATATATGGGGGGGGGGGTAAAAATAATAACAGAATGTGTGACAGATACCATTGCCCTGTGTACATGCATGAACGCACAGATGGTGTGACTCTACTTTGTGTACAACCAGTGAAACAATAGCTATACTCCATTTGTGTTCAATGAATCAATAAGTAAATAAAAAAAAAAAGAAACTGTGGTATATATACACAATGGAATATTATTCAGCCATGAAGAATAATAAAATTATGACATTTGCAGGTAAATGGATGGAATTGGAGAAGATCATGTTAAGTGAAATAAGCCAATCCCAAAAAAACCAAAGGCTGAATGATTTGTCTTAATAAGTGGTTGATGACACATAGCAGGGGTGGGGGGAGGCATGGGTAGAATGGAGAAGGGATGGATTGCATAGAGGAAAATGAGGGCTGGGTAGGGGGCAGGAAGGAAAGATAATAGAATGAAACAAACATCTATACCCTATGTATATGTATAAATATGCAAATTGTATGATTCTACTTTGTGTACAACCAGAAAAATGATAATTGTACTCTTTGTGTACAATGAACTAAAATAAAAAATTTAATTGAAAGAATAGTTTTTGAGCTGTAACCTTCACCACAGAAATAAAAATAACTCATAAAAAAGATACTTTGGCTTAAATGCTGTTTCCTTTCAATGGAATTGGAATTAATTTTCTCATCCTCAGTAAACAGCAATTTAAATAAATGTAAGTAATCTAAAATTTCATCACAATTCTTCTCCTGGTGTCCTCTCTCTCTCTCTCTCTCTCTTTTTTTTTTTTGTAATAGCGGTGCTTAACCACTGAGACACATCTCCAGTCCTTTTTCTTTTTCATTTTGAGATGGGGTCTCACTAAGTTGCGTTCAGCCTTGCTAAATTGCTGAGACTGGCTTTGGACTTGCAATCCTCCTGCCTCAATTTCCTGAGTCGCTAAGATTAAAGGTGTGTGCCCCTGTGCCCAGCTGTGTTCTTTTTTATTCGATGATAATTTATTGGATAATTGTTAATGTAAAGTTACTATTAATCTTCAACATATAAAGTTCATAACACCAAGCTTCAAATGTTTATTGAATATTTATTTTATTCTGAAAGTGTCTACTTCATTTTTATTATCCTAATTATTGTTGTTGTATGACATGGTTTCTTTTCCTTCTCAAAGTATGTCAGTTCCAATTATTTAATAACTATTCCTCACTCACTAATTTTATAAAGATATCATAGATACATAAAAATATACTGACTTATGTATACTTACAAAAATGTCTGTATAACTACATAAAGATACCACCTAAGCTTGGGTTTAGAACTAGTTTTCATCAGTGTATTTTCCAGTTTTATCAATTCATTGATGAAGAAATTGAGAGTCAGTAATCATTTTTTCCAAGTGCATAGAGTTTAAAAGTAGACCAACGGCTATTTAACAAAAGAGCAACAACAACAAAAACATAGTTGGGACTTAAAAGATACTTAAGTGCCTCCTTGCAAACACCCATGCAGAAAGAGGAAATGGTATTGTTTTGTTGGACATAAATGGAAGGTTCACCATGTTATGGAGAGAGCAATGACAGAGCAGCACTGTTGTCAAGCAAGTTGCTGAAGGACAAATGCCTTTATTCCTTTTAAGTCAAAACAGGTAGTCCCACCTCTTCCATCATCAAAATCTGGAGTTGGGGAGAGAGAGAGACTCCATACAGATTATCTCTATTTTGTTTATCATATTGAGCAGAGTCTTGATAGTCAGTCCTGGTCCTAGTTGAGTATGCGTAGAATTTCTTGTGAAAAAGTTAAATATTTAATGAAAAAGGAATTGAGTACTGGTAGAAGGTTAAAGGTTGATAGTCAGTGTCTCAAAATCAACTGTGTTTGCTGGGCATGTGCCACGGTCCCCTTGTGCTCAGAAGGGGAACTGGCAGAGCTGTCAACGTGCAGTGTGTGCAGTGTATCACACACTGAGCTAATGGGACTGACCGGACTGGAAGTAATTGGTCTGTTATAAATTACAGGACAAACTTGATGATTTGTCATTCCAGAAGGAGAGGGACTGTGAGAATGGTGCCAGGTGCACATCATAGATCAGTGTCAATATTCATGATTACACCTATGAGGAGACCTATTTCATTTTTCTGTACAGCCAATGAATTGCATATCTATACAGAAGATTTATCCACCATTAGATAATGATGGCTGGAACAGAAGCAATTTTTCTCTATATTTTCCAGTGATGCTTGTTACCATTCCAATAATGAAGATCAAGAAAAAAAAAATGTTGGAAGAATCCATTCAGCATGCTGGATATTGCTACATTCCAATAGGATCATATTTTATGTTAGTTGAGAAAATGGGTAGAATAATAAGATGAAAAAGGCAAATGAGACTGATTCCCATCTTCGTCTTTGTCGTATTTAAGGGATTTATGCCCCACTAGTTTATGATATTTTTCTTTCTGTTTCTGGAACCATCTGCTGCCACTTTTTAATTTCAGATTGCCACTTTATTTTATGTCATGAAAGGTGATAAACTCAGTTATACTTCTGTCAGCCTTATTTCAGCATCCACACCTTTGGAGAACTATCTTCTAGATGGTTTCTACTAATTTGGGGACCCAGGAAATATTTTCTATCTCTCCAGATTTCTGTTTTTAGTTCACAGTTATTATCCAATGAACTAACCACTTTCAACTAATTATTGGCTCTGGAAACAAGTACGAATGTTATTTTATTATTTCAAGTAGCTCAGAAGGTACCTACATGGTAACATTAGGTAGTAGCATTTTGTAATAATTCACTAGTTCTTCAACTTAATTCTTCCTAAATAATTTTAGATATTTATTTTCTAAATGCCACCCAAGGGGTCTTTACTAGACTTTGTACACTATGTACACTCCCACACATGGGGACTTTATGATTATAGTTTATATAGTATGAAGATTGATCACACATTTAATGTTTTAAATCTGATCACTAAAAGTTTTACTTCTAAATCAATCAGGTGACATTTTTGGAAATATTGATTCATTTGTTGATTGATTGCTATTTCAGCTGTTCATTCTGTCACTATAGATTCCTATGGGAACACATCCAGAAGTAAGCCCAAAGGGAAGCAGTATAGTCCTCCAGAATACCCTGCTCATTTCCCCTGCCTTCCGCCCCTTGGGTCTTAAACATGCACTCACATCAGTAGAAATAGTCATTAATTACCATTGGTAGAATCTGTGGAGTTTTTCCACCCAACCTAGCAGAAAAGCATTCTTTCTTTCTCATTTGAGCACAGAGCTTCCCCTGATGTGGAGAATCACAGGGGTGACACTGCTGTTATCCTATCACCCAGAATTGAAGCCTTCAAGCCCTTTAATAGCCACCTTTCACTCTCCTCTCCTTCGCTCCTACTACTAGGTTCTTCAGCACTTCTACTGCTATTGCATTTGAGCGGAAGCTTTCGTTTCAGTCTTAGATCCTCATGATAGTAGTGGCTTCTTAATGGTCTGCTAGTCTCAGTCTCTTTCTCTGAGCTCATCTTGGTCTCTTTTCTTCATTCTATCCACTCCCAGCCCTTCAGTTTGCCATTCTTCCATTTCCTTCGCAGTTGTCCTTCCTTAAGACTTTTTCCCCTGGTCTCTCTCAGGTTCATGTCATTCCCTCTCTCTAGAGTGTTTCACACCTTATCATATGCAGTGTAATTTTTCAAAATCCAGCTAAACAAACTTCTCTGAAATCTTTTGATCACTTCAGGAAGAATTTTTTTTTTTTCCTGTGAACTTTTGAAACTTTGTACCACTGTATGCTTGAACATTTGTGATGAATTCTAAGTTCCTTGAGTTCATGGAGTAACACCACATCTTTTTATTTCTTACAACATCTAATGGGTTGTTTTACACATAGTTTGCCTTTAGTACATATTGTTAAATGTATGAATTCACATTTGTCTGGTTGGGGATCAACCAGTTATATCTCTGATTGTTTCTCTGACCATGGATTCTAATTGCTTCGTTCAGTGTTTTTAACCTTTCTGGTTTTTCATGGTCATTTCCGTACAGAATCATTTTAGATTTCTTTTTCCTAATTGACCTTCCATGAAATAGTAATACCACAGATATAATGGATTTATGTTTATAAGTGTACGTATATCTATATTTTAAACACAAAAGCAAAATATCATTTTCCACTTATAAAGACCCAGCTTTTGCCCTTTCAGATGCAATATTAATACTGCTTCAGCTGAGAATGAATAATTTAGTCTTTTCATTGAAAGCTGTTACATTTTCTACCAGAAAATCTTACAGAAGTTGTGATGTTGCACAGAATTATAGGATTGGCACGTGTTAGGGAAGAAGGGAGAGAAGGAATGATTATTTCTTGAGAATCCATCAACTTAATGACATACTTTGAAAATTTTATTTCATTAAATCTCCTATAAACACTACAAAGTAAATAGCACCATTTTGCTCAACCTATCATAATTTATCTGCTTTTTTTTTTCCCCTTAAAACAACTGGCTCAGCTAGTACTCATGAAATTCTGCTTTTCTGTTTGAGCCCTCTTCATATCATGGTGAATGATGATTTTCTGTCTGCTAATGTTCTGTAGGGCAGTAGGCAGCAGTACAGATTCTTTCTCCTCTAAGACAGAGACACTGCCTATTCAGCTGAATTATATTTATGGGATACAATTTAAATTTTTATGATTAAAAAAGCGAGTCCTACTTCTTTAACAAAATTGAGAAATTTCTCTTTTTTTTTTTTTTTTTTTTTTTTTGGTA